>JASANE010000228.1:0-11763 GCA_030248225.1 Trileptium ribeirensis | reverse complement strand
CGATCTACTTCGTTCAGTTCGCATATACTGATACTTTGTGGGAGGGAGGGGGCGTTCGTCAGGGGGATAGCGGGTGCTTTGGTGGAAGGGGGCGTTCGTCAGGGGGATAGCGGGTGCTTTGGCGGGAGGGGGCGTTCGTGATATTGGGATAAATTTTGAAATCTTTTGGGACCAAAAATCTGTCACAATTTTTTATCGATTTTTGCCAATTTTTCCCGATTTTTGCCTATTTTTACTAGAATTTTCCGCGCGCCATCAGTGTGTTTGGATACCGCGAGGTTGCATACGATTAGAAATCAAAAAAAATTTTTTTGGCATACAAACCGGCCAAAATGGATATTTTCTGAACCGTCTCATCGAGCTGAGTCGAATAGTGCCAAAATAATTGATGTGTCTTCGAAATTAACCGTTCCCCGGCTGCACGTATAACCAAACAACCCGAAATTCCAAGTGATAATAGTTGCAAGGACTCTAGCGGCTATCCGAACTCTTCATGCAGATGTGTATTTTTTGAAAAATTGAATCGTTCATAAAACAGCAAACATTGTGCTGCGGTCTAAATTGTGTAAACATGACATAAAATAAAAAATTTAGCAGTTAGCAAAATTTCGTTATAGCTTTGATCTGAACGACTGAAATATCATGTAAAATGTGTGCGCAGATTTGTGGGGTAGGAACGTTTCTAAATCTGCGTTCCCAATCCATATTTTTGGGTCCTCGTGAATCACAGCTACAAAAAATAAAAGGGGGATTTGGTACCCCAAAGTATCCCGGGCTGGATCCACATTAGCGTTCTTCGATGTATTTATTTCTGTTTAGGATATAGTCAAGGCTTAACATGGGTTTTACCCAATGCATTTCTAAGGGGCGATCAATAAAAGCCAAACCGATGACCTAATGCAGTGGATGCTAAATTTCTTCTGCAACCCATTCTATAGCCAAAAACTTTAACTATTATAGAACGGGATTTTTTATGTTTTGAAACAAAGGCAGGTCGGTTTATTAAAACATTTTCAGGTTAAATATTGCTTCTGTCATCAAAATTTAAATTCATTAAAGTCACGAACCAGTAACCAGCGATTTTATCACGGACAGAGTTATTTAGAAATATTAATAACATGAAAATGTTTTCTTGAATCACATCAACCACATTTCTAGTGCGGCGGAAACGAGCAAAGCAATAACCAATCCGCACCGCATACTGTCAAATTCAGATCCCCAGGACATTAGCCAGGATCGACCAGTAGCAAATATATTTAGGGCAACCCTTTGCACTCTTCCTAGCCCCCCTGGGAGGGGGCTCTGGGCCCCAATAGGGGCTCCGCTCGTTGTAAGGAGGCCTCGAATGTCGCAAAGAGGTGCCATGAACGTAATAAATGGGAGGCCTATGGTCGCCTTATGCACTCCCCTAAGTGGGGTCTTGGTCCCATGTAGACGCTCCGACAGTTGTAATGAGGCCTCGAATGTCGCAAAAAGGGACTCGAACGTCATAAATGAGAGGCCTATGGTAGCTTTTTGCACTCCCCTAGGTGGTGGCCTTAAGCCTGCGAAGGGGCTCCGCCCGTTGTAAGGAGGCCTCGCATGTCGCAAAGAGGGGCCTCGAACGTCATAAATGGGAGGCCTATCGCCGCTTTTTGCACTCCCCTAGGTGGAGGCCTTAAGCCTGCGAAGAGGCTCCGCCCGTTGTAAGGAGGCCTCGCATGTCGCAAAGAGGGGCCTCGAACGTCATAAATGGAAGGCTTATGGTTGCCTTTTGCACTCCCCTAGGTGGTGGCCTTGGGCCCGTTTAGGGGTTATGACAGTTGTAAGGAGGCCTCGAATGTCGCAAAGAAGGGCCTCGATTGTCATAAATGGGACGCCTATGGTCGCCTTTTGCACTCCCCTACTCCCCTAGGTGGGGGCCTTCTGCCCGTCTAGGGGCTCCGACAGTTGTAAGGAGGCCTGGAATGTCTCAAAGAAGGGCCTCGAAAGTCATAAATGGGAGACTTATGGTTGCCTTTTGCACTCCCCTAGGTGGTAGCCTAGGGTGGCCTTGGGTCCGTTTAGGGGCTCCGACAGTTGTTAGGAGACCTCGAATTTCGCAAAAAAGGGTCTCGAATGTCATAAATCGGAGGCCTATGGTCGCCTTTTGCACTCCCCTAGGTGGAGGCCTTAAGCCTGCGTAGGGGCTCCGCCCGTTGTAAGGAGGCCTCGCATGTCGCAAAGAGGGGCCTCGAACGTCATAAATGGGAGGCCTATGGCCGCCTTTTGCACTCCCCTAGGTGGAGGCCTTAAGCCTGCGAAGGGGCTCCGCCCGTTGTAAGGAGGCCTCGCATGTCGCAAAGAGGGGCCTCGAACGTCATAAATGGGAGGCCTATGGCCGCCTTTTGCACTCCCCTAGGTGGAGGCCTTAAGCCTGCGAAGGGGCTCCGCCCGTTGTAAGGAGGCCTCGCATGTCGCAAAGAGGGGCCTCGAACGTCATAAATGGATGGTTGCCTTTTGCACTCTCCTACTCACCTAGGTGGCGGCCTTGTACCCGTGTAGGTAGAATGTCGCAAAGAGGGGTCTCCCTCGAACGACATAAATGGGAGGCCTATGGTCGCCTTTTGCACTCCCCTGCTCCCTTAGATGGGGGCCTAGGGCCCGTATAGGGGCTCCTACAGTTGTAAGGAGGCCTGGAATGTCGCAAAAAAGAGCCTTGAAGAAAAAAGAGTCAATAAGAGGCCTATTTTCGCCTTTTGCACTCCCCTACTGCCCTAGGTGGGAGTCTGAGGCCTCGAATGTCGCAAAGAAAAGTCACGAACGTCATAAATGGAAGGCCTAGGGTCGCCTTTAGCACTCCCGACCCCGCTAGATGGAGGCCTAGGGCCCGTATAGGGGCTCCGACAGTTGTAAGGATGCCTGGAATGTCTCAAAGAAGGGCCTCGAAAGTTATAAATGGAAGGCTTATGGTTGCCTTTTGCACTCCCCTAGGTGGTGGCCTTGGGCCCGTTTAGGGGCTATGACAGTTGTAAGGAGGCCTCGAATGTCGCAAAGAAGGGCCTCGATTGTCATAAATGGGACGCCTATGGTCGCCTTTTGCACTCCCCTACTCCCGTAGGTGGGGGCCTTCTGCCCGTCTAGGGGCTCCGACAGTGGTAAGGAGGCCTGGAATGTCTCAAAGAAGGGCCTCGAAAGTCATAAATGGGAGACTTATGGTTGCCTTTTGCACTCCCCTAGGTGGTAGCCTAGGGTGGCCTTGGGTCCGTTTAGGGGCTCCGACAGTTGTTAGGAGACCTCGAATTTCGCAAAAAAGGGTCTCGAATGTCATAAATCGGAGGCCTATGGTCGCCTTTTGCACTCCCCTAGGTGGAGGCCTTAAGCCTGCGTAGGGGCTCCGCCCGTTGTAAGGAGGCCTCGCATGTCGCAAAGAGGGGCCTCGAACGTCATAAATGGGAGGCCTATAGTTGCCTTTTGCACTCTCCTACTCACCTAGGTGGCGGCCTTGTACCCGTGTAGGTAGAATGTCGCAAAGAGGGGTCTCCCTCGAACGACATAAATGGGAGGCCTATGGTCGCCTTTTGCACTCCCCTGCTCCCCTAGATGGGGGCCTAGAGCCCGTATAGGGGCTCCAACAGTTGTAAGGAGGCCTGGAATGTCGCAAAAAAGAGCCTTGAACGTCATCAATAAGAGGCCTATTTTCGCCTTTTGCACTCCCCTACTGCCCTAGGTGGGAGTCTGAGGCCTCGAATGTCGCAAAGAAAAGTCTCGAACGTCATAAATGGAAGGCCTAGGGTCGCCTTTAGCACTCCCGACGCCCTAGATGGAGGCCTAGGGCCCGTATAGGGGCTCCGACAGTTGTAAGGATGCCTGGAATGTCTCAAAGAAGGGCTTCGAAAGTTATAAATGGAAGGCTTATGGTTGCCTTTTGCACTCCCCTAGGTGGTGGCCTTGGGCCCGTTTAGGGGCTATGACAGTTGTAAGGAGGCCTCGAATGTCGCAAAGAAGGGCCTCGATTGTCATAAATGGGACGCCTATGGTCGCCTTTTGTATTCCCCTACTCCCCTAGGCGGGGGCCTTCTGCCCGTCTAGGGGCTCCGACAGTTGTAAGGAGGCCTGGAATGTCTCAAAGAATGGCCTCGTAAGTTATAAATGGAAGGCTTGTGGTTGCCTTTTGCACTCCCCTAGGTGGTGGCCTTGGGCCCGTTTAGGGGCTATGACAGTTGTAAGGAGGCCTCGAATGTCGCAAAGAGGGGCCGCGACATCATCTATTTTCTCATTTTCTATTTCCTCATCCATACTATTTTAGCTTTTAGTACTATCCTACTCCCCTAGGTGGGGCCTTGGGCCTGTGTTGGAGCTCCGACAGTTGTAATGAGGCCTCGAATGTCGCAAAGAAGGGCCTCGAATGTCATAAATGGGAGGCCTATGGTCGCCTTTTGCACTCCCCGACTCCCCTAGAAGGAGGCCTAGGGCCGTATAGGGGCTCGTACAGTTATAACGAGGCCTGCAATGTCGCAAAGAAGATCCTCGAACGTCATCAATGAGAGGCCTATTTTCGCCTTTTGCACTCCCCTACTGCCCTAGGTGGTGGTCTGAGGCTCGTATAGGGGCTTAGACAGTTGCAAGGAGCCCTGGAATGTCGCAAAGAAGGGCCTCGAACGTCATAAATGGGAGGCCTATGGCCGCCTTTTGGACTCCCCTACTCCGCTAGATGGGGGCCTTCGGCCTGTTTAGGGGCTCCGACAGTTGTAAGGAGGCCTCGAATGTCGCAAAGAAGGGCCACGAAAGTCATAAATGGGAGGCTTATGGTTGCCTTTTGCACTCCCCTATGTGGTGGCCTTTGGCCTGTGTAGGGGCTCCTACAGTTGTAAGGAGGCCTCGAATGTCGCAAAGAAGGGCCTCGAACGTCATAAATGGGAGGCCTATGGCCGCCTTTTGGACTCTCCTACTCCGCTAGATGGGGGCCTTAGGCCCGTTTAGGGGCTCCGACAATTGTAAGGAGGCCTCGAATGTCGCAAAGAAGGGCCACGAAAGTCATAAATGGGAGGCCCATGGTCGACTTTTGCACTCCCCTAGGTGGGGGCCTTGGGCCTGTTTAGGGGCTCCGACAGTTGTAAGAAGGCCTCGAATGTCATAAATGAGAGGCCTATAGTTGCCTTTTGCACTCCCCTACTCCCCTAGGTGGTGGCTTTGTACCCGTGTAGGGGTACGAAAGTTGTAGGAGGCCTCGAATGTCGCAAAAAAGGGTCTCGAACGTCATAAATGGGAGGCCTATGGTCGACTTTTTTACTCCCCTACTCCCCTAAGTGGGGGTTTGCGCCCTTAAACATATCTTACGTCTCTAGTCTTACTCGAACACACGGTTTTCAACCACATATGGTACCATTTACAGGTTGGCTGCGATAGCAGCGAAGAGTGTTGTAAAAAATTCCGCGTAGTGCAGTGAAATTAGCGGCTGAACTCGTTTACGAAAACAGTCGCCATGGCGCTTTAAGCCAGCAATGGTTTTTTCAATACCTAGGCAACATTTGTTTATCCACAATCGCCATCAAATGCCGCTGCGTGCCTTAATCTGGTTGATCACTGCACGGGAGCTTGCATTTGTAAAAACCATTCATTAGCATGTTATCTCTGGTCATATACCATTGCACTGTAGCGGGCTAATGTGAAAGTCATTGCACTACGATAAAATGAAAACAATTGCATCTGGAATTGCAAGTGCTAATGCTATTCCTCGCGCAAATGCAATAACATTATCAAATTCAAGACGTTATTGCAAGAGATATTGCAAAAGTATAGGCACATCCAATGACAGTGTTTTTGCACCCACGAGAGCTGAGGTTATAACCACTGCACGAAAGGCTCCTTCGGCAATTCCATTGCACTCGACTCAAGGTTCGTGCAATTGTTGTGACCATACTGGCTATGTTGTGTAGTTGCTGCACACAAATAAACGTGAACAACGCATTACCGCAGAGTACACTCAACTGAAACCGGACTATTAACGCTGTGCTCCGTCAATTGACATGATCGCCAGCAGATTTCCAAATTTTGTGTTATGCAGACGATGACCTACAAGAGATTCGAATTTGAATACTGTGATACTGAAGGACCTTATGGTTAGGATTTCTCGTTGGGTTCCCACTAACACGTTGCGACTTAATGAATCCAAAACACGATTGATCTACTTCAGCCACAAGCCCTTGGCTTGGCTCAACCAATGTACTACCTTCAGAATCGATTAAAGTTCTAGAAGTCGTTCTCGACGTTTGCCTTTTACTGATCAATGATCACATCCTAAATATCTCGCCCAAATACAGCTGGGTTTTACTTGAGATATCTCGGCTTCAACCTATGTCTAGATTCTGAGGTTTCCGCCTGCATTCGTCATGTCCCTCAGCGATATTTTTAATTCACTGTATTCGGGCATATCGTTGTCACACCGTCTCCCACTCCGACGTTTGCTTTCTTATGCGGCTCGAATAGTGACATGACCGCAACGTCGCGGCAATGTCTTCGGGCATATCGTAGTCACGCCGTCTCACACTTCGACGTTTGCTTTCTAATGCGGCTCTAATAGTGACATGACGGCAACGTAGCGGCAATGTCTTCGGGCATATCGTCGTCACACCGTCTCCCACTCCGACGTTTGATTTCTAATGCGGCTCGAATAGTGACATGACGGCAACGTCGCGGCAATGTCTTCGGGCATATCGTCGTCACATCGTCTCCCACTCCGACGTTTGATTTCTAATGCGGCTCGAATAGTGACTTGACGGCAACGTCGCGGCAATGTCTTCGGGCATATCGTCGTCACACCGTCTCCCACCGGCTCGAATAGTGACATGACCGCAACGTCGCGGCAATGTCTTCGGGAATATCGTCGTCACACCGTCTCCCACTCCGACGTTTGATTTCTAATGCGGCTCGAATAGTGACATGACGGCAACGTAGCGGCAATGTCTTCGGGCATATCGTCGTCACACCGTCTCCCACTCCGACGTTTGATTTCTAATGCGGCTCGAATAGTGACATGACGGCAACGTCGCGGCAATGTCTTCGGGCATATCGTCGTCACATCGTCTCCCACTCCGACGTTTGATTTCTAATGTGGCTCGAATAGTGACATGACCGCAACGTCGCGGCAATGTCTTCGGGCATATCGTAGTCACGCCGTCTCCCACTTCGACGTTTGCTTTCTAATGCGGCTCGAATAGTGACATGACGGCAACGTAGCGGCAATGTCTTCGGGCATATCGTCGTCACACCGTCTCCCACCGGCTCGAATAGTGACATGACCGCAACGTCGCGGCAATGTCTTCGGGAATATCGTCGTCACACCGTCTCCCACTCCGACGTTTGCTTTCTAATGCGGCTCGAATAGTGACATGACCGCAACATCGCGGCAATGTCTTCGGGCATATCGTCGTCACACCGTCTCCCACTCCGACGTTTGCTTTCTAATGCGGCTCGAATAGTGATATGACCGCTACGTCGCAGCATTGCCTTTGGGCAAATCGTCGTCACACCGTCTCCCACCGGCTCGAATAGTGACACGACCGCAATGTCGCGGCAATGTCTTCGGGCATATCATCGTCACACTGTCTCCCACTCCGACGTTTGCTTTATAATGCGGCTCGAATAGTGACATGACTGCAACGTCGCGGCAATGTCTTCGGGCATATCGTCGTCACACCGTCTCCCACTCCGACGTTTGCTTTCTAATGCGGCTCGAATAGTGATATGACCGCTACGTCGCAGCATTGCCTTTGGGCATATCGTCGTCACACCGTCTCCCACCGGCTCGAATAGTGACATGACCGCAACGTCGCGGCAATGTCTTCGGGAATATCGTCGTCACACCGTCTCCCACTCCGACGTTTGCTTTCTAATGCGGCTCGAATAGTGACATGACCGCAACATCGCGGCAATGTCTTCGGGCATATCGTAGTCACACCGTCTCCCACTCCGACGTTTGATTTCTAATGCGGATCGAATAGTGACAAGACCGCAACGTCGCGGCAATGTCTTCGGGCATATCGTCGCCACACCGTCTCCCACTCCGACGTTTGATTTCTAATGCGGCTCGAATAGTGAGGGGGTTGGGGTGTGGTGGGGTCATGACCGCAAGGTTGCGGCAATGTCTTCGGGCATATCGTCGTCACACCGTCTCCCACTCCGACGTTTGATTTCTAATGCGGCTCGAATAGTGACAAGACCGCAACGTCGCGGCAATGTCTTCGGGCATATCGTCGTCACACCGTCTCCCACTCCGACGTTTGCTGACTAATGGGTTGGGTTTTGTTTCTTTGCGGCTCGAATAGTGACATGACTGCAACGTCGCGGCAATGTCTTCGGGCATATCGTCGTCACACCGTCTCCCACTCCGACGTTTGCTTTCTAATGCGGCTCGAATAGTGATATGACCGCAACGTCGCAGCAATGTCTTCGGGCATATCGTCGTCACACCGTCTCCCACTCCGACGTTTGCTTTCTAATGCGGCTCGAATAGTGATATGACCGCAACGTCGCGGCAATGTCTTCGGGCATATCGTCGTCACACCGTCTCCCACTCCGACGTTTGCTTTCTAATGCGGCTCGAATAATGACATGACCGCAACGTCCCGGCGATGTCTTCGGGCATATCGTAGTCACACCGTCTCCCACTCCGACGTTTGATTTCTAATGCGGCTCGAATAGTGACATGACCGCAACGTCGCGGCAATGTCTTCGGGCATATCGTCGTCACACCGTCTCCCACTCCGACGTTTGCTTTCTAATGCGGCTCGAATAGTGATATGACCGCTACGTCGCAGCTTCGGGCAAATCGTCGTCACACGTCTCCCACGCCGCGGCTTTCTATCGGCTCTGAATAGTGACACGACTGCAATGTCGCGGCAATGTCTTCGGGCACATCGGGGGTATCATCGTCACACTGTCTCCCACTCCGACGTTTGCTTTCTAATGCGGCTCGAATAGTGACATGACTGCAACGTCGCGGCAATGTCTTCGGGCATATCGTCGTCACACCGTCTCCCACTCCGACGTTTGCTTTCTAATGCGGCTCGAATAGTGACATGACCGCGACATCGCGGCAATGTCATCGGGCATATCGTCGTCACACCGTCTCCCACACAGTCGTTGGCTTTCTAGTGCGGCTCGAATAGTGAGGGTGTTCGGGCATAGTACCGCTCGCGTCTGCAGCATTGCCTTTCGGCATATGTCGTCACACCGTTCCCCTCCGCGTTGTCACCGGCTCGAATAGTGACATGACCGCAACTTCGCTGCAATGTCTTCGGGAATATCTTCGTCACACCGTCTCCCACTCCGACGTTTGCTTGCTAATGCGGCTCGTATAGTGACATGACTGCAACGTCGCGGCAATGTCTTCGGGCATATCGTAGTCACACCGTCTCCCACTCCGACGTTTGCTTTCTAATGCGGCTCGAATAGTGACATGACCGCAACGTCGCGGCAATGTCTTCGGGCATATCGTAGTCACGCCGTCTCCCACTTCGACGTTTGCTTTCTAATGCGGCTCGAATAGTGACATGACGGCAACGTAGCGGCAATGTCTTCGGGCATATCGTCGTCACACCGTCTCCCACTCCGACGTTTGATTTCTAATGCGGCTCGAATAGTGACATGACCGCAACGTCGCGGCAATGTCTTCGGGCATATCGTCGTCACACCGTCTCCCACTCCGACGTTTGCTTTCTAATGCGGCTCGAATAGTGACATGACCGCAACGTCGCGGCAATGTCTTCGGGCATATCGTCGTCACACCGTCTCCCACGCCGACGTTTGCTTTCTAATGCGGCTCGAATAGTGACATGACAGCAACGTTGCGGCAATGTCTTCGGGCATATCGTCGTCACACCGTCTCCCACTCCGACGTTTGTTTTCTAATGCGGCTCGAATAGTGACATGACCGCAACGTCGCGGCAATGTCTTCGGGCATATCGTCGTCACACCGTCTCCCACTCCGACGTTTGCTTTCTAATGCGGCTCGAATAGTGACATGACCGCAACGTCGCGGCAATGTCTTCGGGCATATCGTCGTCACACCGTCTCCCACTCCGACGTTTGCTTTCTAATGCGGCTCGAATAGTGATATGACCGCAACGTCGCGGCAATGTCTTCGGGCATATCGTCGTCACACCGTCTCCCACTCCGACGCTTGCTTCACGCGGCTGATAGCGACCTGACCGCAACGTCGCGGCAATGTCTTCGGGCATATCGTCGTCACACCGTCTCCCACTCCGACGTTTGCTTTCTAATGCGGCTCGAATAGTGACATGACCGCAACGTCGCGGCAATGTCTTCGGGCATATCGTCGTCACACCGTCTCCCACTCCGACGTTTGCTTTCTAATGCGGCTCGAATAGTGACATGACCGCAACGTCGCGGCAATGTCTTCGGGCATATCGTCGTCACACCGTCTCCCACTCCGACGTTTGCTTTCTAATGCGGCTCGAATAGTGACATGACCGCAACGTCGCGGCAATGTCTTCGGGCATATCGTCGACACACCGACTCCAACTCCGACTATTGCTTTCTAATGCGGCTCGAATAGTGACATGACTGCAACGTCGCGGCAATGTCTTCGGGCATGTCGTCGTCACACCGTCTCCCACGCCGACGTTTGCTTTCTAATGCGGCTCGAATAGTGACATGACAGCAACGTTGCGGCAATGTCTTCGGGCATATCGTCGTCACACCGTCTCCCACTCCGACGTTTGCTTTCTAATGCGGCTCGAATAGTGACATGACCGCAACGTCCCGCAATGTCTCGGGCATATCGTAGCCACACCGTTATCCCACTTCTCCGACGTTTGCTTTCTAATGGCTGGAATAGTGACAATGACGCGAACCATCGCCAGCAATGTCTTCCGGCATATCGTCGTCACACCGTCTTCCACTACCGACGTTTGCTTTCTAATGCGGCTTGCGAAGTAGTATGACCACTGACAGCAACATCCCGGCAAAGTCTTTGGGCATGATTTCGTCACACCGTCTCCCCTCCGACTTGGCTTCTAATGCGGCTCAATAGTGACATGACCGCAACGTCGCGGCAATGTCTTCGGGCATATCGTCGTAACCGTCTCCCACTTCCCGACGTTTTTGTTTCTAATTCGGCTCGAATAGTGACATGGCTGCGACCTTGTAAGGCGATGTCTTCGGGCATATGATTTGTCCCGTCTCCCACTTCCGACGTTTTGCTTTCTATGCGGCTTGCAAAGATAGTGATATGACCGCAACGTCGCTGGGATGTCTTCTGTATAACTCGTCACACCGTCTTCCACTTCGACATTTGCTTTCTAATGAGGCTGGAGGTATAGTGAGTATTGACCCCAACGTTGCGGCAAAGTACTTCGGGCATATCGTCGTCACACCGTCTCCCACTCCGACGTTTGCTTTCTAATGCGGCTCGAATAGTGACATGACGGCAACGTTGGGTAAATGTCTTCGGGCATATGCGTCGTCACACCGTCTCCCACTCCCGACGTTTGCTTTCTAATGCGGCTCGAATAGTGACATGACAGCAACGTCGCGGCAATGTCTTCGGGCATATCGTCGTCACACCGTCTCACACTCCGAGGTTTGCTTACTAATGCGGATCGAATAGTGAAATGACCGCACCGTCGCGGCAATGTCTTCGGGCATATCGTCTTCTCACCCTCTCCTAGTCCGACGTGAGATGTCTTCTGCGGTTTGAATTGTGTCAGGACAGCAACGTCGCGGCAATGTTTTCGGGCATATCGTCGTCACACCGTCTCCCACTCCGACGTTTGCTTTCTA
>JASANE010000224.1:0-61066 GCA_030248225.1 Trileptium ribeirensis | reverse complement strand
GGGAATGGCTTTTGCCAATGAGTACACACATAAATAACGTTTGTCACAACTTATCCTCGACAAAATCATGCGGGAGACTAATGACGTCTCTTTTTGAAAAGATGAAAACCATAATACCTGACCCGAGCAAACGAGGACATCTATGCGTTTCTACACCAGCATGCAAGAGGTAGTTTTTTATGATAGAACAGGTTAGGTGTGCCGATCAGAAAGAGATCGACACGTGTACGACCCAGCTGATAGATCCCTTCGAGCCAATATGCTCTCGTCGGTAACAAGCTATAATGGGTTCTACTAAACTGTAACTACGAGTTATCCTCCGCCGTTGTCAATGTCGTTGCTCTACGTTACGGACGGTTATTTCCATGGATCGAAGGATTCTAAGACCATTCTCATGCTGTGAACTTAAGCCTCGCCGACCAAGTTCGGTCGGCCACGCCTTTAAGCGGAGCCTGACAGTGTTCCGCTTCGGATTCATTTTGCAACTACCATTGCCGATGCGCAATGATGTTTGACTACAGTTTTCGGATCCACAACACTGGCTGGAGCCCTGCGACGCCGCACGCAGTCGCGCGCGACCTCAATAAACGCTGCCCGTTTAGGGCACATTCGCTTTGAGTCACTCAATTTGGGAGGATGCAAGCAAAAGACGAGGAATTGCTTTTTTGTGACCACACGCGCTGGATAACCGACCACTTAGACCCTAACTGCTCTTGGAGTACTCATTGCCGGTGAACATGTGCCTGAGAACTATTAAAACATACATGGTGCAATTGTTCCCGTATAGGTCCACTTGCCAATGACACGTCTGTGCACACGACTATACAGGGAGTATTAATTCGGGACTAAGGAACGATGAGATTGAGAGTTTGGAAGACAACTAACTTGATGTTACGTTAGGTAAGACCATAAAAAAGTACGGCCTAATCCGATATGGAAACTACACTCAGTTAGTCATAGGGTTAATAGTACTTACTAGCATGCTGAAGCCCGAGAAGATTACAATAAAATTTGGACCCCAACATTAACTCTTGACCGGCTATCCGGTATCAAACTAAGACCTCTGACCTGCACTCGGTACGCCAAGGCTATCAATTTGCAGGTAGCGCAGATAGCTAGCGCGGGCTTGTCTCCCGCTGTGAGGACACGGGATTCTCGCCCTACTACTCACTTTACTGCTCGGTGTAAGTAGGACTGATCAGTCTGATTTATTTTATGACAAAATGCAAGGTCCCACGTAAGTACGGATACTATATTCCCCGATGGTTCCCATGTCGTGGCGACTAATTAGGACCGATAGTAGGCCTAATATTTATTAGAGCCGAAGCACCGATTACCACCCGGCGGAGGACGACTCCCACCTCATGAGGACACAGAATCTCGCCGACTGAGGTCACGGTTGGGTCCTCGGGTCGCGCGTGTCCGTCGCGTCCAGCCGTGCCCCACGTCGTTCGAACAGGCTATCAAGATGATGCGCAACCTATCCGAGGGAAGAACTTGTCTTCATCAAAGGAAGACCACGATTTTCCTGTCGCGCCCACTCGGCCGACTTCCCGCCGTGTACCTCATCAAGGTATGTTCACCAGACAACTAAACACTACTATGAATGCAGGTATCCATTGCCTCACAACCATACTTGGTACCCCAGTTACGGGAATTGTGGACACGGAGCCGACGTTTCAATCATGTTCCCCAAGCCCTACCTGTCTTTAGGACTGGTTCCTCGAGATACTAACACTACTCGAATAGAGCTACCCAGCAGATCGATAAGCGGAGTCGTAAAAGCACCGATCACTATAGCACCGCTAAGTAGCACGTGCGACTTTCAAGAAACACACGCACACTCAGGTACGCAAGTCGTATTCTGGGCACCGACTTTACGCACCCCTACTACCATGCACCGCATCAACTTCAAAGACCGCTGCCTGGGTCTATCCAATGGAACTGGGAAATCTCGGCGGCCCTTTCGCCGACCAAAGGCATCAGAGACCACAAGTCATCAACGTGGTAACCAGAAAGTACACTTGAGTACCACCCAAACACAGAGTTATTTATCAACGCGCATTTCCTGAAATCTACTCACCGACGGGTCAAGCTTCGTCCGCGTCGCGAGACCCCCTTTATCAGGGACGTTGGTGGATCCGCCCACTCTCCGGTACCCCACTTGCCAACGTGGGTCCCAAGGAGCACTGATGAACTTCGGGAGCTTTTCCCGGTCGGCCCATTAACGCCGGGACAGACGATAGGACGTCGGACACTGTTCTCACCGACAACGAGGTCGAGTTTATATGACAGTAACAGTGTTCGCCGTGACAGCTTGACCTCCGAAGCACACGGAAGTATGGTAAACAATATTTGGGAGTTACACGAGACAATGTTGTACAAATTATAAGTGAACAAAAGAAGACAATTGACACTGAACGATCCATACAAGTTCCGGGAGTAAAATTGACTTTTTTGGACAAACGACCTCAACTTTTTTTGAGCTGAAGCAATTAAAACAACTGTCTTAGAACGCAAATATATTTAGCGTACACTCGTTCGATCTAGGAAGACTGGTGTGCACCAACAAGATAGAGCCCCACGAGACGCAAGGCACACTAAACAAAGACCGACCGTTTAACGTTCATTATTACGCCTCTGTGTGTAGGAATTAAAACAATAGGCGGCGAAGCCGGGTTATAAAACCGCCATTAATATTCCAGCTGCCGGGGTTCCCTTATAGTTTACGTCACCAAACATTGCGGTTGCGTGTCGACTTCCGTAAGCCTCAGCGTAGTTGCAGAGCGTGACTACCCACTACCCCGCATAGACGACATCTTGGATGTTCTCAGAACACCAGATTCACGTTTTGCAGCTTAGATCTTAACAAGGGCTCTCCGGCAATTCGAACTGCACCCCAGACCCAATAGAGAACCTTATTCGTCACTGTCCACGGACAATATGAATACAACGTTCAGCCATTTGTACTTAATTCTTCACCATGCGCCCTTCCAAAGGTGCATGTCGATCCACACCTAAAGGGTCTTGGAATGGGAACGTGTCTCATCTACATAGAAGACGACATATTAGTTTTCACCCACATTTGAGCAACATCTGGCCGCAATCCTGCAATAAACTGGTTTGATAGGTTCCGCAAGGCCAATCTTAAGTTGAAACCCTTGCAAACAATTTACAGAAACAATTAAAGTACCTCGAACACATTATCAGTTCAAAGGAGCTTAAACCCGATCTGAATAAAACCGCTGCTATAGATAATTACAACTGACCGGAAACCCTCAAACAATTACAGAGTTTCCTAGGACTTGTAGGATACTATCACAAATTCATACCACACCACGATGGGAACTTTGCGAAAAATGATTACCGTATTCCACGAAAGCACGAATTTAAAGAGCACGCAATGTGCCAGGAAACATTCCGGAAAACTACTGTAGGGTGTTGGGACACAAAAGTAACCATTTTCTCATACATCCGCAATTTTCTAAAACCTTTCATACTCCAAAAATGGGAATTCCGGATTTGGGCCCCAGGGGCCGCGCTTTCGAAAAGACCGACAAAGGGACATCACCCACCGATCGCCTACGTGGAGCAAGTCACTCGTGGACCATCAACGCCCAGATCCCGCCGTGGAAACTGGGTGATGGGCCCCTGCTCACACTTCAGAGATGCACCTACTTGGACACGAATTTCTCATGTCGAACTCATAAGCCACTTAAAGGGCGCGCGCTTAACGAGGAGCCGAATGGCGTAATGAGCTATTGATGAATTCGGTGGTTTCAACATTTGAATACAAGACCAGGTAATGGTCCAGGCAGTAAACTGAGCTTTCACGATCCTTGGCACACACAACGTAGGGTCCCCACTCTTCGGACGGAAGTGAAGATGGGAGCGAAGCAGGCTCTTCGAACCGTCGTGACCTAGCTGTTAAAGGAGATCTCGTGGTAAAGGCAAAAGTTCGAGCTAACCGCCCCGTCTTTGCGAAGTAAGTTTGGAAACGACTTACTCTCTCGACACGGGACTTCCCGCCGTCACCCTACCACCCGAGTACGTTCGAGAACGCATTCTCATCGTACGTTGGGAGGACCCTAACCCCACCACCTCCACCTCCAAAATGCGTTTCATTTCCGGCGGAGACACAGTACCGCACCCCTGGCTCAAAGGAGTTGGCATAACCTGGAACAGGCGGTCCGTCCACCTGGGCGGAGCGCAGCGACCCTTCCGCGCCGAGGAGCGCCGCCCTGCTCCTGGGCGGCGCGCACCACGAGAGCTCGACCCGTGCAACGGCTGGGTACACCGAGCGCCAGACCACGGAGCTGTTACCGACAAATGCTAGACAGAGATATGGAGGTTTGCCCAAAGTAGAGGAATTTGACACTTTGATTAGGGTTGCTCTTACGAATCGCGGGACCCCCGAGTACACCACAAACTGTTAACAGGCCTATGACACCCGCACTTGCCACACTTTCACAATACGAGGGTACAAAATCTCCTTAATCTACATACCATACATTCAGCGTCGAAACAAAAAACAATTTGGGCCCCACTGGTGGATTTGCATACACGACACCCGCCACGCCACAGGTACCGACCCCGCCCCTCAAACTATAAAGCCCATTATTTCAGACTCCGTCCCGACACCGCCCATTTTATACTTACACCGGATAATGCCAAACGACCCATAGACCTAAACTATGCGTCCCAGATTGCTTATACGGCAAATCCTTAAAGTACGAGCACGACACGCTGTTTGGCGGGACATCCAGGTAGAGATAGTCGCTCCGCGGAGCAAATCTAAACAGTTCTATTACAGAAACCATGGTTAAGGGATGGGCGACGAGTATGTTAAGCGATGTGTATTGCCAGCGATTGAAGCAATCTACCACAAAAGTGAGGAGCCGCGCTCTGGAGAAGGAGTGCGCCCATGCATCGCATGTTTGTTGACATATTGGACACTCGGGTGTTATCCCGAAACGGGTACGGGGAGTTGCCTTTATCGATCAGTTTACGAAACGCAGTAATTGCCGCCGCTTTACCTGAGCAAACCGCTAAAAAGAGTGTAGCTAAAGGTTTTCGTCGAAGACGCGCGCTGCCGTGATTACGGTGCACCGAATCTCCCACCCCAGGCGGCACGTTTCGTCTCAGAGGTAAACGAAAGCCCCTCTGCGCGCGCTAGACTACATACATTTAAACGTAAACCTTGAGCTACTACCGAAGGCAAAATGGAGACCCCAAAATGTGTTTAATCGCACTCATCACGATTCCCCCAAAGAGTGGCACAATTTACCTAAAAGTACGCACACTACCGGGGATGGAAATTTTGCCGTATTGGGTCACGTTCCTACAACTCACCGTACACCTCCACGCACTATTCCACCATTCAGCTTATGCACACTCCAACCCCGAGTACCGGGTGGGACTCGAAACGCCAACTGATTCGGGGACGGTACCGGAGCAGAGGGGCAGGAGCCCGCGCAAGTGTAACCGAGGCCCCGCCCCTAGTCGCCATCTAGGGAGCTGATCGGTCCCAGCAATCCGCTCGAGAGGCAAGTTGGGTATCTCACAAGCAAGTATTAGGTTCCCCGACTGATTGAGTTAATGACCATGTATGGGGTCTTGTCCACACATGACACCAGGACTATGAACAAGAGTGGGGCGGCTGCACACAGAGATCACTAAAATTACCTCGGCATTTGCGTCAAGCTCCCCGGACAACCTAATGCTTCCGATCATGTCGTTCACACAACAAACCGCACCAATCCAGCGGTTACCGCCCCGCCAAAAGCAGCTTCCCCCTACATGGCTGATTTACTTAAAGCAGTCCCTCCCGGCATATATCGAGGGGGCCCTACAGGAACCCGGGTGTCGCTACGCGTGTAGCTAGATATGCAAATGAAATGATGAAGGCTGGAATAATGATCTGCTTGGAACTTGTCGTGCGTGTTTGAATGTCTATTGTTGGATAATTTTGTAAGTGTAGTTTGGGTTCGAGCAAACAGCGAGCTTAGAACCTGGAAAGTTGGACATTCCCGAACGTATGTTCGGATTCGCAGTTAACCTAATTTATTTGGCTACGGGTGAAGAATTTTCTGTCCGGGTCAGACATATTCCACTAATTTCATGTATTTTGAAATAGTTTATAATTGCATTCAGAGAATTTTTTTGGAGATAAATTAAGTCAGTATGGTCCTTCATATATCGATTCAACCAGTCATCGTCGATTCAGCCGGGGACAATCGTAAGTACAATTATATGTTGTTACTCTGCCATATTATTGCAGTTCATTATTCACGAAAAAGTGCTACGGTAGCCGTAAAATAATTTTACAAATTCGTATGCGGCTCAAAATTTTTAATTCAGCTATTTGCTCAAATTAAGTTGATTTGACTATGTTTACCATAAATCTTCGAAAACAGCAAAGGAAAGTAATCAGGGCTCAGTGTGACAAAAGAGGTAAACAAAGCAAAAACTGATGGAAATTTTAACAAATGATGACGATTTTGACGTAGCCCCAAACCTATTATAATAATGCGACGATTACCGAGCCTTATTAGTTGTCCCACCACTGTATGGAAATTTTGGCCCACGTACAGCCTGCCTAACACCGTTAGCCATATACTGTACAAAACACCATTACACTATATTCTTAGCAATTTTATGGATAGTGATTCGGACACCATCAGCATTGAGGCTGTCACATGGTATCATGAGCAGCGATACGTACCGGAAAATTAGCGTCAGCATCTTTCCAACCGACTGTCAGTCCCCAGTTATGCTTGAAGTTTTTGGTGTCCATGTCTACCATGTATCGAAAGTGTTGACAGCGCCTCCAAAATAATGTCATCAATTTCCATTGATTTGTCAATATCATCTGATATTTGCGCATCGTCATCTAGCAACCCCAAAATTTCATCATTCAACGACGATAAGCGGCTCCGGTAATCCTCCAGTTTATTATAATAGGTTTGGGCTACTACAGAATCGTCATCATTTGTTATAATTTCCATAGTTTTTGCTTTGTTTACCTCTTTTGTCACACTAGCCCTAATTACTTTCCTTTGCTGTTTTCGAAGATTTATGGTAGACATAGTCAAATCAACTTAATTTGACGAATCACTGAATTAAAATTTTGGGCCGCATACAAATTTGTAAAATTATTTTGCAACTACCGTAGCACGTGAATAATGAACTGCAATAATATGGCAGAGTAACAACATATAATTGTACTTACGATTGTCCCCGGCTGAATCGACGATGACTGGTTGAATCGATATATGAAGGACCATATGATTAATTTATCTCCAAAATTCTCTGAATGCGATTATAAACTATTCAAAATACGAAAATTAAGTGGAATATGTCTGACCCGGACAGAACATCCTTCACCCGTAGCCGAATAAATTAGGTTAATTGCGAATCCGAACATACGTTCGGGAATGTCCAACTACCAGGTTCTAAGCTCACTGTTTGCCGAACCAAACTACACTTATAAAATTATAAAACAGACAAATCAACATTCAAACACGCACGACAAGTTCCCAAGTTTTCGTCTTTCTGATCATTATTCCAGCCTTCATCATTCATTTGCATATACCTAGCTACACGCGTAGCGACACCGGGTTCCTGTAGGGCAGCCTCGATATATGCGGGAGGGACTGCTTTAAGTAAATCAGCCATGTCAGGGAAGCTGCTTAGCGGGCGATAACATGGATTGGTGCGGTTTATGTGAACGACATGATCGGAAGCATTAGGTTGTCCGGGGAGCTTAACACAAATGCAAGGCAGCATTATTTTAGTGATCTGGTATGGTCCACACCACCTCTGTTCTAATATACGCGATAGTCCTGGTGTCGTGTAGTATCGATAGACCCATACATGGTCATTAACTCGATAGTCGGGAACCTTAATCTTGCGATTGTAATACCGTTTCCTATATTCTCGAGCGGATTGCATGGACCGATAGGCTCGATCCCTGATGGTGGCTAACCAGCGTTGCACATTTGCACGGTATGCCTCTGCTCCGGGGTACCGTCCCCAATCAGTTGGCGTTTCGATTCCACCCGGTACTCGGGGTTGGAATCCGTGCATAAGCTGAATGGTGGATAGTGCGTGGAATCGTGTACGGCTGAGTTGTAGGACATGATGCAATACGGCAGAACTTCATCCCAGGTAGTGTGGTCCTTTTCAGGTAATGCCACTCTTAGGAGAAATAATAGAGTGCGATTAAAGCGTTCGATTTCTCCATTTGCCTTCGGGTAGTAGCTCAAGGTTTCGCGTTTGAATGTATGTAGTCTAGCGCACAAGGCTTCCATTACCTCTGAGACGAAACATCCGCCTGGGTCGGAGACTAGCTCTTCGGGTGCGCCATAGCGGCACACCACGTCTTCGACGAAAACCTTAGCTACACTCTTAGCGGTTTGCTCAGGTAAAGCAGCGGCAATTACTCGTTTCGTAAACTGATCGATAAAGGCAACTACGTACCTATTTCCGTTTCGGGATAGCACCCGAGTGTCCAATATGTCAACAAACATGCGATGCATGGGCGCACTAGCCAACGGGTTCTCTCCGAGCGCGGCTCGAACATTTTGTGGTAGATTGCTTGATCGCTGGCAAAGTACACATCGCTTAACATACTCGTCCACATCCTTAACCATGGTTTCCCTGTAATAGAACTGTTTGAATTTGCTCAGCAGACGATCTCTACCTGGATGTCCACCAAACAGCGTGTCGTGTTCATGCTTAAGGATTTGCCGTATAAGCAATCTGGGGACGCATAGTTTAGGTCTATGGTCGTTTGGCATTATAGGGTGTAAGTATAAAATGGCGGTGTCGGGACAGAGTCTGTAATGATGGGCTTCTAGTTTGAGGGCGGTCGCTACCTTGTTGTCGGCTGGCGGCTGTCGTGTATGCAAATACCACCAGATAGGGCCAAATTGTTTGTTTCGACGCTGAATGTATGGTATGTAATTAAGGAGATTCCTTCCCTCGTATTGCTGAAAGTGTGGCAAGTATATGTGTTCTCCGGTGTCATAGGCCTGTTCAGGGCGTTGTAATTGTACTCGGGGTCCGCATTCGTAAGCAACCCTAATCAAAGTGTCAAATTCCTCTACTTCGGGCAAACCTCCATATCTCTGTCTAGCATTTGTCGGTAACGTCCGTGGTCTAGCGGGTTCAGGTGTACCAGCCGTTGCACGGGTCGAGCTCTCATCGTCGCACCAGGAGCAGGCGGTGTCGGGGCGGTCGGGGGTTCTTGAGGCTGTAAGGGTCTGGCGGAGGGGTCGGTTGCAGAAGAAGGTCCATGGGTCGGTTCACCAGTGGATTCTGGCGGTCCTGGGGCAGTCGTCCGTTTCCAGGGTACCTCAACTCCTTCGGGCCAGGGGTCGTCTATGTCTCCACAGAAAATGAAACGCGTTGGGTCAGGCAGAGGATCATAACCAGGTCCTCCAAACATACGATAGAATCGTTCTCGAACGTACTCAGGTGGTAGGGTGACGGGAGCGTCTGGGGGAAGTCCCATGAGTTGTCGAGTAAGTCGTTTCCAAACTTCTTCGGTGGGAAATCGACGGGGCGGTTTAGCTGGAGCTTTGCCTTTACCACGATCCTGTCCTTTAACAGCTACAGCAACCATTCGAGGATGGTCCTGTTCGTCCTGTTCAGCTTCGTCCGAAGAGTGAGAAACTTCTACGTCATGTCAAGGATCGCGTGAAAGTCCGTCTGCGTTGGAATTAGCCATACCTGGTCTATATTCAATGTTGAAACCACCGAATTCCATCAATAGCTCATTACGCCATTGGCCTAGTCACGAATTTCGCGGTGGTCTCTCAAACAGCGCCTTAAGTGGCTTATGGTCAGTTTCGACATGAAATTCGTGTCCAAGTAGGTAGTGTCTGAAGTGTAAGGCAGCCCATCGTGTGGCAAGAGCCCCAGTTTCCACGGCGGGATATCGGCGTTGATAGTCCACGAGTGACTTGCTCGCGTAGGCGATAGGTAATGTCCCTTTGTCGGTCTTTTGCGAAAGCACGGCCCCTAGGGCATATCCAGAAGCGTCCGTTTGGAGTATGAAAGGTTTAGAAAAGTCCGGATATATGAGAAATGGTTCTTGTACCAACGCCTTACGTAGTTTTCCGAATGCTTCCTCGCATTGCGGTGTCCATTTAAATTCACTGTCCTTTCGTCGAAGTGCGTTGAGTGGTTCGCAAATTTCATAGTAGTGTAGTATGAATTTGTGATAGTATCCTACAAGTCCTAGGAAACTCTGTAATTGTTTGAGGGTTTCCGGTCGTTTGTAATTATCTATAGCAGCGGTTTTCTCAGGATCGGGTTTAACTCCCTTTGAACTGATAATGTGTTCAAGGTACTTTAATTGTTTCTGTCCGAATTGGCATTTTGAGGGTTTCAACTTAAGATTGGCCTTGCGGAACCTATCAAACACCGTTATCAGGTCCGCCAGATGTTGCTCGAATGTGGGTGAAAAGACTAATATGTCATCTATGTAGATGAGACACCGTTCCCATTCCAAGCCCTTTAATATGATCGACATGCACCTTTGGAAGGCACATGGTGAAGAATTCAGTCCGAATGGCTGAACGTTGTATTCATATTGTCCGTGGACAGTGACGAATGAGGTCTTCTCCTTGGTCTCGGGGTCCAGTTCAAATTGCCAGAAACCCTTGTTAAGATCTAAGCTGGACATGAATCTGGTGTTTCTGAGACATCCCAAGATGTCGTCTATGCGGGGTAGTGGGTATAAGTCACGCTCTGCAACTACGCTGAGCTTACGGAAGTCGACACGCAACCGCAATGTACCGTCACTTTTGGTGACGTAAACTATAAGGGAACCCCAAGGTGAATCTGATGGCGTTATAAGACCGGCTTCCACCATATTGTTTAATTCCTCACACAAGGGCTCCCGTAATGAATGTGCTAAACGGTAGGGTACCTGTTTAATGTGCCTTGCGTCTCCAGTGACTATCCTGTGTTGGTGCACACCACATCTTCCTAGATCGAACGAGTGTACGCTAAATATATTTGCGTTCTCAGAGACAGTTGTTTTAAATTGCTTAAGCTCGAAAAGGTTAAGGGTCGTTTGTCCAAAGTCAATTTTACTCAGAACTTGTATGGATCGTTCGGTGTCAATTGTCTTCTTTTGTTCACTTATAATTTGTACAACATTGTCTCGTGTAACTCCGATATTGTTGCATTGCTTCGTGTGCTTCGGAGGGTCAAGCTGTAGCAAACGTTTGTTACTGTCATATAAGAACTCGACCTCGTTGTCATCAAGCATGTCAATACGTCCTATCGTCTGTCCGGCGTTAATGGCGACGGGAAAGTTCCCGAAGTTCATCAGTGCTATTGGGACCATGCGTTGGCCAGTGAGTACCAGAGAGTGGGCGATAGCAACGTCCCTGATAAAGGGGTCTGACACGAACAAAGCTTGACCGGTCGGTGGTTGAGTGATTTCCGGGATGGCGTTGATAAATAACTCTGTGTTTGGTGGTACTTGAGTGTACTTTCTGGTTACCACGTTGATGACTTGTGGTCTATAATGCCCTTGGTCGGCGAAAGGCGCCGAGCAGTTTTCAGTTCCATTGGATAGATCCAGGCAGCGGTCTTTGAAGTTGATGGCGACATATGGTAGTAGGGTCATAAAGTCGGTGCCCAGAATACATTCGTACTGAGTGTCGGTTGTTACTTGAAAGTCGCACGGTGTACTTAGCGATCCTATAGTGATCGGTGCTTTTACGACTCCGCTTATGGTCAATTCTTGCTGGGTAGCTGATACTATTCGAGTAGTGTTAGTATCTCGAGGAACCAGTCCTAAACGGGCAGCTAGGGCTTGGGACATGATTGAAACGTCGGCTCCAGTGTCCACAAGGATCATAACTGGGGTACCAAGTATGGTTGCGTTAATAAGCAATGGAGTGTTGCCTGCATTCATAGTGTTTAGTTGTCTAGTAAACATACCTTGATGAGGTACACGGCGGGAATCGCGAGTGGGCGCGACAAAATAGTTGGTCTTCCTTGATGAAGACAAGTTCTTCCTCGGATGAGTTGCGTGATGTTGATAGCCTGTTCGAACGACGTGGGGCACGGCTGGACGCGACGGACACGCGCGACGTTCCCGAGGACCCAACCGTGACCTCAGTCGGCGAGATTCTGTCTGTATGAGGGAAGTCGTCCTCCGCGGGTGGGGCATTCGGTAATCGGTGCTTCGCTCTAATCCATCGAATCGCTTTCTTAGGCTTACTATCGGTCCTAATTAGTCGCCCACGACATGGGAACCATCGGGGAATATAGTATCCGTACTTACGTGGGACCTTGCATTTTGTCATAAAATAAATCAGACTGATCAGTCCTACAGCGACGGTGATGAGTAAGTAGGGCAAGAATCCCGTGTATTCCACAGCGGGGAGATTAACCACGCTCCGTACTTGATCCTTAGCTATCTGCGCTACCTGCAAATTGATAGCCTTGGCGTTGTCGAGTGAGTCCCAGGTCAGAGGTCTTAGTTTGATACCGGATAGCCGGTCAAGAGTAATGTTCGGTCCAAATTTTATTGTAATCTTCTCGGGCTTCAGCATGCTAGTAAGTACTATTGACCCTATGACTAACTGAGTGTAGTTTCCGTGTGGGAACCACAAGACTCCATTAGGCGGTACTTTTATGGTCTTACCTAACGTAACGTGAGCTAGTTGTCTTCAATTTGTCAATATAATCTCAGGTTCATTAGTCCGAATTAATACTCCCTGTATAGTCGTGTGCACAGACGTGTCATTGGCAAGTGGACCTATCAGGGAACGATTGCCGCATGTATGTTTAATAGTCTCAGGCACATGTTCACCCGCAATGATCGATTCCAAGCAGTTGGTACTATGGTCGGTTATCAGCGCGTGTGGTTCACAAAAAGCAATTCCTGGTCTTTGCTTGCATGCTCCCAAATTGAGTGACTCGAAGCGAATGTGCCCTAAACGGGCAGCGTATTGAGGTAGCGGCAATCTCAGCTGCGTCAGCGTGGCAGGTGCGTTCCAGCCAGTGTTGTGGATCCGAAAATATAGTCGAACATCATTGCGCATCGGCAATGGTAGTTGCAAAATGAATCCAAAGCGGAACGCTGTCAGGTCCACACTTAAAGGCATGACACGACCGAACTGATAGGCGAGGCTAGGTTCGCGCATGAGAATGGTCTTAGAAATGCTTGGATCCATGGAAAATAACCGTCGTAACATAACGACATTGATGACGGCGGGAGATAACTCGTCGTTAAGCATGGATTCCATTATAGCTTGTACCGACGAGAGCATATTGGCTCGAAGGATGTGATCTATCAGCTGGTGGTGCACGTGTGCGATCTCTTTCTGATCGGCACACCTAACCTGTTCTATCATAGAGACTACCTCTTGCATGCTGTGGTGTAGAAACGCATAGATGTCCTCATTTGCTCGGGTCAGTTGCCTTATGGCCTTAGTATTTCGAAAAGAGACATCATTAGTCTCCCGCATGAATTTGTCGAGGATAGTTACCTGCTGACGAACGTTATTTATGTGTACTCCATTGGCAAAAGCCATTCCCAGGCCTAAGAAACCTGAGACAGCACCTGCGGCGGCGGCAATCAAGCTAGCAAAGCGCTTCTCTCGATGATTGGTAAGATCGCATAGTTGTTCATTCGCAACGCAAAAAGAATGCACGAGTAGCGAATAATAATTGGTGTCCAGCACGCTATGATAGGCGTCATCTAGTTCCGTTCCAGGGCACTTAGGGTTTCGTGTAACTGTGGGTATTCGGTGCAGTTGACATTCCTGCAGCAGTCAGCGCGACATGATCCGTTCGCTTCATAAGGTGGGCAGAATTTACTCACATAAGGATCGCACTTACGTTCCCAATCTCGGAGTGACAACTGCAACACCACTGGCAAATGCGTTGTCTGGTCGGAGGTGACCACCAAGCCTTGAGGCTCGATGACCACTCCCACTTGTCGATTGACAAAAGCACCTAAGCGCGAGAGTGAGAATGGCGAAAGCGTTGCGCGCGTAGAGCTGAGCGCTGAGAGCCACAGTAGCAATAGAATTGTACATACCCTCCACATACCTATAGGATGTCCGAAGCCATTACTAAGGCTCGGTGAAGAGGATCGTATCCCGTTTCGATTGGGTTCCCTCGTGGTCTCGTTAGGCGCAGCTTGTTCAGTGGTGTCGCTTTTGGTTTCCCCGTCGCTCCTTTCCGTGTCACTCGACTTATTTAGGCCTTCTTGCTGCACGGAGTCACTATCGGTGTTGTCCTCCGATTCCTCCTCAGATGAGTCAAGGTAAGCGGCTAAGGCTGTGGCTAACTGTTCGTCCAAGTTCGGGACGGACAGCTGGTGTCATTGTCCGGGAACAAGCATAGTTCTGAGATCAAGCGGTCCCTGCCCAACTTTAATCTAACTGACCTGTTTCCCTCTGTCTCAAGCAATCCAGCAATGTCGGGGCGACGTAAAAGTCTCAAGCGTGCGCTGAGCAGTACTAGTCGAGCAAGCCGGTGGGTTTCGTCGTCAAATTCCATATTTCCTATGGCTTGGTCGACAAAGAAGTTGATCGGAACACCGCGTGTCTCTTGGTTCCGATAAATGAATTCGATCAAATAGGGCGCCTCGCACAAGATGTCGTGTAACTCGAGGTTCGCCTCGCGAAAAGATTTCTGCATTCTGGCCGACTGAATGCCGACATAGAAAGGCAAATGAGGTGCAACGTATCCATCCGGGAGGCGGGACGCGCACGCGGTACTCAGCGTACCGTCGTAAGTCCACTTTCCTCGTTGACCGAAAAAGTAACAGCTTAAACCTATATCCCGCGAATCCCTAGTATGGCATTCCTGGCACCGGCGACATAAGGGTCCCTACTCAGCTCTACCTCGGATTCTCTCTCAATGACCTGCTGGAGCGTGTGGCCATTCACGCATTGACCCACCAGTTCCATGAAAGATTCCAACGAAGCGAGAGTTACAGGACCAAGATACATTCCAGTCATGCAGTGCCCGATTGGGGAAGCCATACCTAGCATACTGCTTAGCATGGCGGCGTCTCGCTGTAAAGTGGGTCGTGCACTAACTTCAAAACGAAGCTCAAAGAGTCGACTCAGATTGGTTAGCTGTTCTATCACAAGTATTACTCTCCGATAGAAGAGAGCCTGCGGTTGCAATGCCAAAGGTTGTCCAAAGTCGGCATTGATCTCACTAGCCCTAGAGTTAGTCGGTATAAGTCCCTCAGCTGACTCGCTATGCGCATCCTCGGTCAATTCGATGCGAGGGAATTAATAAGCTGCGGTCTCGGCATGATTTGCGGTCATAGAGAACAATGTGTCAGTGCCGAGGATTCCGTTACGTTCCTCGTCCGTCATTGCTCTAACTCGTCCAAGATCTATCGGTGTATTGTTAGGAAGACAAAGTCCAGACGTGTCCAGTAATTGTTCGTCCAGTTGGTGTATACGTTCGTCATTAGCTTCTTGTATAAAATTAAGCAAGTTCTCTTGTCCCATACACGTGTTCGAGTCCTCGCTAATCGAGCTCACTGATTCTTCTGAATTACCTGGGGACATACTTGGTCTCCCTTCGACGTATTCCTCAGTGGTCGTACCTACTTCGTTTGGGTTACCCGAATTACCCGAGGGCATACTAGGCACCTCTTCGACGGGTCCCAATATATCGCTGGAGATGTCGACCAAAGTATCTGCGGAGCCACCTAAATTACCCAGGCGCATACAAGGCGTCCCTTCGATAGGGTCTCCACGAACGCTCTCGACCGATGGATCCGAACTCATCTCATTCACACTTCCCGTAACGGTACTGGCACTATCGCTGCTCTCACTCAGAGTGTTTCCTCCTACAGCACCAACTCCTTCCTCAGAGCGGATAGATAAATTGGCTGGCTCGCAAGCTTAAATCAATGCCGTCATCTGATGGTGCACGCGGGAGTTCGTTGCTGTGATCGCGACGCACTTCCCACACCCCTTCACTATGCCACTCTCGTGCGTCAGGGCTGGGTTCGCGTCGGTACCAGTCGGCATTCGGATCCACCCAATTGACCCAGAATTCCGCGTCATCCAGCATATGTTCCTCATCCATCTCGCTATCACTGCGCTCGTCGCAACTAGCATCAGGCTCGTCTGGCGCAACAGTCACGCCGTATTCAAGCTCATTCTCTGGTTCATTTCCACCATTATCGCGCTCCTGCGGGGTACCCTGACTTAGATTACACACCCTCGCTTCGCTTAAATAGTTCGCTTCGCTCGCTACGGATCCGTTTCGTTCATATAGGAGTTCATCCGACTCCTTCAATTCATTCACTTCACCAAATTCAACACACTCAGCGCTATCCTTCACGCTGACTTCATCGCAAGATTTATTGAAAAAACTTAACTCGGTGCAAGTAACGTCGCTGCGCGCTTCAACGACGGTGGGCGCGACCGGGCCCTCACAATGCGATGGACAGTCTTTATTCGCCACTCTGCCATCTACATCCCCGTACCTGGGCAGACCCCAGGCAATACTTTCAGCCCCAACAATCATAACCGCTTCATTGGCGCAATCGGCCGCGAACCCGTCGCTACCTGTGCTTGGGTACGAGTGACAAGGGCGGCCCCGGTCAGCATCAAGGAAGGACCCAATGACCGTGTAATCCCTTGCCAATGAGGTCGGGAAGGAAAGTCACCTCAAGTCCATCAGTAGCATACTTCGCCGGCTCGAAGTAGCATTCAATTACATCAACATCACTTCCATTATCATCTTCCAAGAATTCACTAAGGCTGCAAGCGCGTCCTAACTTAGGCAAATCAATACACTCATACGACACACAATTCTCATCATCACACAAGGGACGACCCGCGCGGCGGTCCGACCCACATACTACATCATACGACCAATAATTTCGAACGGAACTAGGGCCGGGCGGCCCTGATGAGACGTCTTCATCGTCCAACCTATCCTCCCTCGTACCTGGTCGTTCGCCGACCTTTAAAAACTCCATGGGTGCCTCACACGGCGACCCGAATAAATCCAATTCTTCCTGAGCCATATCAACATCATCGGCTTCCCTGCCGGCATCATCAACATCAACACACTCTCTCGGATGGCCAGCGAAAGAGGAGGAAAATAATAAAAATGGCTCATCAACAACAACAACACCATCTTCACTCACAATCTCTGCAGTCATCTCCAAAGAGCTGGGGGTTCCGGAATTCCCCCTTGAGGTGATTCCCTTGGGACTACCGGTAATAAAATCAACACTTCCCTTATAATCTCTCAACCTATAATTTTGAACACAACCGTCTTCTATTTCTTCACAAATTTCCATACTACCATTACTATCTTCCACTACGGTTAAAGTTCGTTCGTTCAGTCCGAGCCCTCGCATGGCTGGATAGTTCGATTGACCGGTCTGTCGCTCGCCTCGCTGTTCGCCAATTTCTTCGCTCGCAGACATATATACACGTGGATCAACACCCGCGCTGGGTGCATCCACACACAACACATGCAATCCCTCACCCCGATATCCCTCTTTTTGGTATTTTGTGTTTTCATTACTATATACACTGTTAGTGAGCTCGCCACGGTATTGTTCGTCGTCCCAGTCCCTAGGACCAAATTCCATAAGTCCGGGGCTGTCCATACCCTGAACTAGATCACGGCTCCGTGGGAGACGCGCGGCATCAGCCCACAAAGTGGACGTGATCATGTTCAGGTGTCTCTCGACAAGTCCTTCCATAGTCTCAAAATCGTCCATGTCATCGTGCCTGTTTATCAAGTATCCGTTATCATCGTATAGTGGTTCGTCTATACTCGCGATATCGTTCACTCGTCCAGTTGGTTCACTATGTCCTAATTTACCTTGAATCATACCGAGTTTCCGACTGAGCACTTCTAACCGATGAGTGGCAGCTGGGCTTGGTTCTCTATTTCCATTACCTTGCGATGCGCTACAATTTAACTGGTATCGCCGGCGCGGTACAGCACCGCTGTTCCGGTTGTTGTCGTCCCGTGAATAAAATCGACCAGACTGCGGCTGCTGGGGCCCCATGCCTCTATTAGGTTGGGGTCGTTCGCTTTGGGCCCGTTGATATCCGTAGGCCTGAGCCGGCCGGTTGTTATAGTTATCGGCTGGGCGGTTGGCAACATATTCTCCGTTTCCGCGATTATTATTAGCGAATCCTGGCGGTGGTCGGCCATATTGCGGTCCAGACTGGTTCGATCCACTCGGTCGCATTCCAGCATTGGGTGGATTGTTCCACCCGGAATTGTTCTGATATCCGTTTCCGTTTTCGGCTCGCCGAAACTGCGGCAGTGGGCCTCCTCGGCCTGCATTATAGTTATCGTTTCGTGGGTATGCACCCACACTCTTTCGTGGTCCCTGTTGCCCTGGCTTTCGGCGCACAACTCCAGATGCGTAGGCTGGGGCTGGGTCGACATTGCGCTGCGGGCCATTCACAGCAGCGGGCGGATAACGCACATTATACGGGCATTCGCGCATGACGTGTCCTGGTTCTCCGCAGCGGAGTAATATGCGGCATCGGCAAGAACGATGGCGCAGCAGGTGAGCCGAGCATAAACGGCGGCGCGAGAGCGTTAAGCTGGCGCGGATTCTCGACCCTTCTATCGATTACATCCAGCAACCGACTTATGGTATCGCTGTTGCTATTGTTCGCCTTACGATGTTCCTCCATCATGTTTTGAAGCTGTGTGATCAGGCCCTCACCTCCTTCCTCAAGTAAAGAGTTTACGGTTTTAGCAGCACGAGGCTTACTGGCGACGGGCACGTCCGGGTCGGGGCAGGCCGCGCTAGCATCCTCATATCGCTTCGCAACACCCACGGTATCCCAAAATGTCTCGCACTCATGAATCTGGTTGAGGACCTGCCTACGCACCTCAGGACGCAAGCCTCTTTGGAAAAACATCCGAAGCATGGTGTCCCGCTGCTCATCTCCATGTCGGGAAAGGCGCGATCGCACAACTTCTGCAACTCTAAGCCGTACATTGCTACTGGCTCATTTGCGTCTTGTTGTCTAGTACACAGTCCTGACAATGATTTCTCTGGACGGCGAGATGACAAAAATAAAAAGCGTAAGTTGGCAACTAGTCCTAGAAAACTTTGACGCTTTCCCGGTGGAAAGCCCTCAAAGGCCTCTCATGCCGGTCCACGCAAGAGAGCTGGTACGCAAATTAATTTTCGACGATCGTCCCAACCATTGGCGTTGGCGAGACGATTATACATCCGAACCCAGTCCTCGAAGTCTTGGCCTCCTGGTTTCCCATCAAAAGTAGGCATGTCTCTTAGTGGGATCATAGGAGGACCAGCCGGTTGGGAGTCAGGTGATGCAGAATAGCGTTAGCAGTATTTGTGTCCAGTCCAGGTGATTCGGATGTTTCTCCTCGACGGAGTTGTCCAGTGGGTCGGGGTGGAGGCGTGAGCGGTCGCTCACTAGTGCCGGCAACACGTCGGGGCCGGACACGTGAGTCGTCCTCCATATGTCCGTCAGTCCAACCAAGAAAGTCGTTGGTTTCCAGGTCTCTATTATGATTAGCGTGGGGATCCATAGTTCTAGTCACAATCGTTCAACACTAGGGTGCTCAGCTAAATGAAGACACGTGGTTTAAGTCGATAGTGAGGCGGACGGTTAAGGCACGGATTATTGCAAGCGGTTACTATTTACACACGTTCGATTACGAATTGATCAGGGACACAAAAGCAAGCTCTACCAGATTTGAATAGTCACAAAACGTTAATCGGCCTGTAAGCTTGCGATTTCTTCGAGCGTACCTTCACTGAGGTCAGAACAACTCAACGGTCCCAGTCAGCAAACTAAACAGCCAAACGAAGACAGCGGTTCAATTATGGAACACGAATTACTGAATAAGCAATGACCTTAGAATGACCAGAACAATAGTAGACGCGCGTTACACGAAATGTTGTTAAGCGAACCAGAATAAGCAAAAAGAAAATATAACAAAAATAGAAATGAGAATTATAATGTTCCAAAAACGGTGTCCACGTATCTTCCAAACCAATCGTCCACTAGGCAAGAGTCAATCTAGCGAGATGACAATAAATTGTTCGACCGTAGCACAACGTCCGTAGAGCGGTCCACAAGTTCCGAGCGAGCAAACAATATGGCAATAGGCGCTATTGTCAGGATTCACGTTGTTGAAAATCGTAACGTCCCGGCGGCGACAGTGACGATTATATGAAAATAGGGCGGGTAACAAATTGAATGTCCGTTCGTCCCGGAATAGCAGGTATCCGCGATCCAATCGACGCTGAACAAACGACACGATTGCTCGACCGAGGCTGATGGCGCGAACCAAAGCCGAGTTAGTAAATGCGTTGACAGTTGAGAGTATACGTCCCGGCGAGAACAAGCAAGCTGAATTGTCGCACAGGAATACGAAGCAGTATTAATTCCACGAATAAATTAGCCGCTCAGTACACAGTGATAAAATAGTAGGCTAGTTATTTAGTCAAACGCGTGTTTAAGCACAAAGTTCCTGAAATAGTGTTCTAAGGTTTGCTGCACTTGTAGTGCAAGACGCTCGCCGAAATCACAGACCGCAACACGGGTCGTCACTTCTACCCGGTAGTTAATCCAACAGACTAAGTCCTGACGCTAGGTAACGGCAACCACCGATTAGGCAAGGGCACAAAATAACACGATTTACGCAAGTACAAGGCAAGCACATGAAATAAGGCATATTTGAGCATACTCAACAATTCTCAGTCACTACAGCGCGTCAGAACATCAATTCTGCGAGAGGTCCACGCAAAACTAAAACCTAGGTAAAGTCCATTTGTAAAAATTTCTTTTTTACAAATTGAGTTTCACAAGCGGTTACCACCGTTACGAAAACCGACATAAGATGGACGCCTGCACGGAGGATGTGTTGAATGTGGAATTTTGACTCACATCGTGGGATCAAGCAAAATTTTGACGCCTCACGGCGTAGCCCCCAACGATGTAATAACGGTGACGCAGCTGCATGGCGCAACTTCCTAAGACCATGCCCATACGACCCCGGCTATCATAACCTCAAGGGCGTACCATAAGTCTTACTGCTTAGACATTTTTCCTGGTCAGACCCAAGAAGTTACGGAGCTTAGTAGGCCGCAGGCGCGCTTCACGGGGTGTGTTCGGACCCCGCCCGATTGGTTACGCACGTGTCTAGCATCTGGCTATGATCACGGAGGTCCCCAGGGAGGTTGACATCGAAACCTGCTCACAGGTCATAATGTCGAACTGATATTCCCTATGCTAATCTAACGGAAGTTGTTTGTCTAGCATGATTCAAACTAAAAACGCGTGATAATTTAGGTTTGCTAGGTAAATTTTGAGTTACACTTAGTTTGTTTTCGGTCGAACACTTTATCCATTTGTAGCCATATGGCCCCCACAGGGTTCCGACATTCCCTGAAATGTTTAACGTCGGACTATCTACATTGTAACGCAGTAACTTAATTTTATTGGTATTTAGTGATAACGTTTTCCTAATAAAGTTTATCTTGTGTGAGTGTGACAATTGCACACGCGAGCCGAATGAGCAATTTTGTGGACCATTCTCTCAATAACTCCATTACTTTGGTATAGAATCACTGGTGGCGAAACCACGCGTGTCAGGGCTTGGAATATTCCCTTCGTCAAGCCGTGGCACGCGGGATTGGCCAGTCCAATCGGACACCCTTATAGCGCTAGAAGACGAACAACGCGGGACACATAGAGTGCTTTCAAGACTTTATTCATAGTTGTACACAATACCAAATATGGGCAGTTAGAGCATCATGAAAAGAACCATGCTGAAACCGTCGTACCGATTCACACCCTTGTCTATGTTCACTCGGGAAGTGGGGCGGTGCGAGCGAAGGCGTTTCCGGGAATACCGGGCCAAATCTATACCCGAGACGTCCAGTGCGGAACGTTAACTGAGTCAGCTATAGCTCAGGTTACGCGTTCTGGTGTGCTTCGAAATTCGCTCCTAATAACGCGCGGCGCTATGCGTGTTGAAGGGAGAATGTGGAGAAAAACTCGAACGACGTCCTAGGTTCGTCGTAGTTCGGCCGAGCGATGACAACGAAAGCTAAGCGGGCCGCTCAAATACCGAATGTACGAAAGATCGGCGGCATACGATTGTAGCTACACGGGTTAGGGTACACAACTGAGTTTCCTTCATAGAAAAAGGGCACAAATCATAGTACAGCGAGAACATCACTTCATGATACCGATCTGAGCATGGTTATATTAATAAAATCAACTATGGTACAGTTCAGTGCACGGCTATGGATAGTTACGCCGTCATAATACAAGCGAGCGAACAATAATAATGATCATGGTGTAGGCAAGATACCACCATGTTTGATCGGAGTATAATAATTCCGTCCGGTGTACACTCTTGATCATGCAAATCCTGTCTACCGTCCCTATCGAGTCTGTCACAACGTTTCGTCCTTAAAACCAACTTTTGCGCTAATCTCCAATTGCTTTTGTCCCATGGTTTCCAGTGGTCCAGCAGCGAGTTTGATTATCCCGAGTCCTTAAAATTCACGTAGGGTTAGCTTATAACAGTGAGGGTTGATTTTGGTGGTGGAGTAATAGTTAAACTACGTAAAATTTGTCAGGGACGTCGTTTTGATCACGTTAATGGGTCGCCCTTAGTCACTTTCGACGGTCCTGATAAGAGCACGCACAGGCAATGGCCATCTTCAACACTCTGCCAAGCGATCAATGTCGCTGGCCTACCAGTTTTAGAGCGGGTCATCGTGCCTACTTTATAATCTTGGCTAGGGTTGCACTCTGGGGTGCGTTTAATGTCGAGGCATGGGGTAGACGCGTCGGCGTCCGTTTTTGGGTGGGTTTTGCCTTGTCGGTTTCCTCTATCTCTCTTCTCGTGTCCCTGTTGTCGTTTTTTCCCTTTTTCTCTATCCTCTCTCTATCGCTCATCCTAGGGCCTTAATACACTGCACGCGTCGAAATTGTACAGTGTCTCAACTGCACTATCGAAAGTGTACAGTTGAGTTATTACTACAATTTTATTGAAATTTATCAGAACTCGATAGTCGAGTTGTTAGTACTGAAAGAACTGCAGCGGGCTTAAAATCCCCGTGCAGGATCGAAACTCAAAATGGGAAACCGAAAAAGGAAAGAGAGGAAACCAGCAAAAATCAAAGCACGGGCATACATAGCCTAACGGGCAACCAGGGATAAAATAGAAAAATGCTTAAATCCAGCGACCAGCTCGCTCCGAAATAAAAACGGGGTTTTGCACTTGCTCGGTTTGGGGTTAGAAGGATTCGCAAGAGGTCGCAATGTTTCTTTGCTACCAGGTTGATTTAGTGAATTTATTTTAAACCTGGATAATCCTAACGCGCTTTTGGAAACGCGTACGACAGCCGATTGAGGCGTCCAGCCGTGCTGCCGGTTTATTTTAGTGGCAGGGAGTTTCCGACCTGTTACAGTCAAGCTCAACCACTTATACGTGTGAGACTGAACTTTAGTAAGCTTCATGGTCTGGCCAAGGCGATTTTGAAGTAAGCATTATAAAGCCGTATTCAGTAGGAGATCCTAACAAATAGCATCGCAGGGTTGTCGAGGACTCGGGTAGTTGGGGGTTGATTCCTGTGCAATGTTAGTGATGACCTCTTCCTAGTGATCAAGCCGAATACGAGCAAATCGTATAAAAATATATATATGTAAATCGCTCCTCGTGGAGTGCCAACACCTTATGCTCAAGCTAAAGTTCCTAAAATTTGTTTAGTCTTCTATGTTCCCAAATTTTCTTAGCTCGAACGGATGAATCGAATTTTTGCCGCTTCCTAAAGCCCAACGGAGGCTAGCGCTCCGTCTCTAACTGTAAATTCAGTCCGAGCTCAAGCAGCGGCATGAGCATCGTACAGTCCACTAAGCTGTAAATTTGTAAACCGTAATCATGAACGACGAAACACATCCCTACTATTACGTGAGGAAATTTTACCGTGGTCGACTAAGGAAAATTCGCTAGTCCTAGCTCAAACGCAACACATCATGTAAAATATGGACGAGAAGCGTCCATCTTGGTTTGCCTAACCTATGACCACGGGGAATCAGAAGGACTTCGACTGGTGTGTTCAGAATCTAGCACCCCCCTTGCAATCGCTCAAACTGCCCAAATCGGAACTCGACACAAGGAGGTTTGTCAAGAAACTTGTGAAAATGTAGCAAGTTGGAGTGGAAAGTGAGGCGTCCGACAACGGGCGTCAAATCAACCTACAGGGTGCAAAATCGTGCTACAGCAAGCTAAAGTTTGATGGTCTGTTACAGGTCTGTTTTCGATCTGGGGAAAATAAACCCCCACGCACCTGGTTCTCACAACTTACAATATTCGGTCCGGGACAGCAATTGCTAGTCCCCTTCCGCGAGACGGAAGATGTCTACGCGGGTCCTCCATCGGTCGAATCCCATTCCAACCGCAAAGCACAGAGAAAAGCACGAAAGAGCAAAGTAAATTGCGAAACCAAACTACAAGAATTATTGCGTCGGAGCCGGTCAGTAAAGTCGACCGAACTCCGCGCTGCCGAAGTTGAACTGATTCCAAGAGATGACGCGGTAGTCGTCGCTTCAAATTTTTCGGCTATATTGAAGGATAGCGATTTTGTCGCTATCCAATCGGAGAAGATCTTTGAACGCCCACTGTTTCTAATCTAAACCCGGGCGCCCAATGGAAAAATTCCCAAGATTTTATTTTTGACAGCTATCGTAAACCCTGGGTCCCCTTTAGAGAGAGTCAGCTTCAATCGAAATCGCCGACATCAAATTTGAACCCTCCGAATAATCGGAGGTCGACCATCTGCGAATTTTCGCTCAATTTCTAGCGAGATCTCGACCTCATCCATCGTAACTTTTAAATTTATGTCAGAAATGGATCTGAAGATCATCACTCATATCTCTTAAATCTCTTACCTAATCCTAAGTCGCCCGTTATCCCCCCAACTGTTCTGTCAAATGGTTGGGTCACCCGTCAAATTCGAAATTTTGAATCTTCTTCTCCACACCAGATACGTGGAGTAAACTGGAAATCTGTCCTCATTTCGGGTCAGATTGGTCTTCTGGTCCTCATTCATCAAAATTCCACCAGCTAACTCGTCGATTTAAGGTCAAATTCCTGCTATTTAGCGAGTTAGCTTCCCCATCCATCACCTAATTAAGCTTATTAAGAGTCCATCTGGGGCCAAATTTTACTACAAAATCCATGGGTAAACGTGCAAACATTGCACGCTTACATGTCGGCTTATAAGGAAAGCCAAACATTCCTAACATTCCTAGCTGACGGCTTTTCAAATATCCCGACAGGGCGTCTGTAGACGTCCCGAAGGGGGAACCGAAGATGGGAATGAGCTTGTTTTGCAGTCAGGGGCGCAGCACATTCCAAGGTATCCTTTGAGCTATCGGGGGTCCTATCCAGGGACTCCGGGAGCCCACAGGAGGGCCCCAAAACATGCCCCCGTCCTTCCTAATCGTCCTTGTCCAATCCGTCTGTTTAAACTTACAAATTTAACATCGTTTTGTATGTCCTGTCCCTGTATGTCCTGTTTTTTGTCATGTCCTTATATATCATATATATACATATATATCTTTAATGCGTCGTTCACATTAAGATGCGTGCACTCACTGCACACGGTTACGCGAGAACCGCAGTGCTCGTTACACTGCAGTTGTCGTTACATTGTAATGACAATGTTGTCAGTCGCTACAAGCTTCGTGCAACAGCTGGAATTATTGAACGATTCGTGTAGCGACTATATTAATTGATGTTACACTGCTTGTAACAACAATGATTAAAGTTGCACTCGCACCGTAACGACAACAAAGATTGCTGCACGATGGTGTAACAATGAATAACATCTTTGCACTGCAGCTGTATGTAACAGAATACAGTAAAAATACATAAACAAAAGAGAACTGCCTAGACAACAGTGCGATACCAAAAAAGTTACATATATCTTAGTTGAATCTGTTCTACCAGTATGCATGGTCAAATGTGACCAACGGAGCTTTGTATAAAACTATGATGAAACCAACTTTCCCGCCCCGACGAGATATAGCAGGGAATAACCAGCACCGGGACCAGCAACCCGAACCATTCATTTAAACCCGATCCGAAACCTGGTCATCACAGCTGATATATAATAAAACGGCTGAAGGGAAAAATTAAGGTACTGTAAATCTAAAATGTAGTAAAAATAAATTTTACATTAAACTTATAGTACTGCGATTATATTATTACCGCTATGGAACTTGGAAGAGGCTGAGAAAGCTAATAATTTTTATTTATCAAGATGTAGCTTTTTGGACCCGCCGAAGAAAAGTCTTACTTAAATATCGTCAAACAAAATGTGCTTCTAACTCATGGAGCGCAGACTAGAAAATTTTGCTCTGTCTCCAATCGCCTAACATTACTGGGGAGGGTGTTGATGGTCTCGCTGGGGTTGGTGTGGTATATCGCGGAGGCGGCACAATTTTTGAAATTTTTAAAAACACATTGTTCCCACTAGTGCTAAAATTTTCACCCAATCTTAGCTATATATTTTCCAATGCTATACGCATGGCAGCGGGAGGGGTGCAGATTTGATTTGAGCCTTGGGTTGGACCCTAACTGGCGTAACTTCCCTAGTGCTTTTCCCAACACCTATAGAACATCTCTGTATATAAATTAGCAGGCACACGTGATTACTAGACGATAAACTTGACAAATTTCAGAACTGCGTTCTTTACTACCAACAGTGTTATAATGGCAAAGCCGATGAATAAAAAGAATATCGAATACGGTGGTGATGACGACAATCATGTAATTTGACGTATATGTCTATTTGTATATGTACATTTGCGAATGTGTAAATATATTTATATGCAAGCATCGTCGACCGCCCCTGACAGTCGCAGAGAATCTAATTGGCAAATTATTGATACGAACACGCAACTGAGTACATAGATACACATTATACGAAATCCCGGTGTACGCGGAAAATTTCGTAGTTGACAAGCTATAAATCGCAATTAATCATTGTAATTGTTTGCGGGCTAAAACGGTGATTATATTTGTACACAAAAAATAAGTAGCGCAATCAATAAAAGTCAGCAGCGGTACAGGCCCTTACTTTTTGAGGAAGAGTGTGGGCGCAGTTATAACCCTTCACCAATTTCCTGAAGAAACTTTCGTAGCGACCCGTCCTCATTTGTGTGCAATAAAATAGCGTTCTTAATGTGCGTTCTTAATCGTTCACGTTGTGAGAAACCCTTCAGCAGCTGCTAGATATCTCAGCTGTTATCGTGCGCAACTTTCACCCGTACAGCCCGGGTTGAATCCCTGGCGCCGGCGTGAGTTTGTCAAACATTGGGCTTGACTTTAATCTTTTCATTCACACTGTATCCAAATGGATTCAGCGTACATTGCGAAGCGTTGAGATAGCAATTTTTATCACATTCTATACGGTTGAATGTTGTTACTCGCTCGCATTGTGAGAAAAGTTGTCATTCCTCGTTATACCATCGTGCGGCAATCTTTGTTGTCGTTTCGGTGCGAGTGCAACTTTAAACATTGTTGTTACAAGCAGTGTAACATCAATTGATAAAATCGCTACACGCATCGTTCAGAAATTCCAGCTGTTGCACGAAGCTTGTAGCGACTGACAACATTGTCATTATAACGTAACGACAACTGCAGTGTAACGAGCACTGCGCTTCTCGCGTAACCGTGTGCAGCGACTGCACGCATATTAATGTGAACGACGCATAACTACATAAACACATACATACATATATACAATACTCATGAACACACAAACACACTACACATGAGACACAGGCGACCTGAGCGACAGAAAGGTCGCTCAAGTTCACACCAGAAACACGCAGAACAACAACAACAGCACAGCAACCACACAACAACCGCAACAACAACAACACATACCACACAACCACGACGACAGCGACAACCCACCAAAGAAGTCGGTTAGAGAGAGAGAAAAAGGAAAAGGAAAAGAAAAAGCGGAAAAGAAGGGGCACGGGAAGAGAGGCGGGACAGGGGGTTCCTGAGGGATTTTCGAGGGACCGGCTTGAAATTCGGTCCCAGGACGAAGAGCGGGTCTGAACGATACCAAACACGAGGGGGGTGGACGTAGTGGCTGGTCGGGACCCAGTTTTGGGTTCCGACATATATTAGTATACAGGGTTTCCGCGGGCTTTCCCGCGCTACCGGTTGGGCGGAGCGGCGCCCGCCGAGCATCGTTGAACTCGCCTTGGAAAGGCGATTCAAACGAGGGCTGATTTCTCTGCCTTAAAGGCAGCGGTTAGAGGGGTACTAAAACCGTTACAGATAGAGAGAGTGCCGCTGGTGGTAGGGGCGCTTTTGTCGGCCGTCCCGGGTTAACGGGGCAACTGACGGAGACCCGCCGGGTATTTTTGGAGATGTCTCAACGTGGTGAATGCAATGAGGAGCGATTTGCCTACTTTCGAGTTAGGGATAAATTTTCGTGTGGTTAGTACCCACTTTCAGTCGGAGTTCCGAGTTGGGGGCACTTTAACGGGTTATAGTGAGCTAGCGGGGAGTCGGGCGGAGAGCCGCCGTATATCGTTGTGTTTGCCAAAAACAGGCATTTAGGGTCAAGGGTCAAATACGGAGTTGGTACAAACGGACGGAATTTTATGTTGAACTTTCGTGGTACATTATAAAACAGGGAAATAAGTTATATATCAGCGGGATGACTGGTCAGGTCGAGACCCGTCTGGTCTCGTTAGATGTCTAAATGGGTAGACTACTTAGCGAAACGCATACTTTCATTCAATAATCCGACGGTTAAAAGAAAAACCAGTTGCTAGGGCGCGGATCAAGCCATTTTGGGGCGTTCAAGAGGCGATCAAAAAAAGGGGAGTTTGTCCGGTGGGAGGGGGAAATAGAAGTATCGGGACGGGAAAATCAAGTAGCACACATGTACACACATATATATATCGCTATATGTCTACATATATATATTTAGATCATATCTTCGCGGAACCATGGTCACCAGCCAAACTTAGCGTAAGTATTGGATGTTAATTGAACTTTCGCCTGTTTGTCCCTGGAATATCTCAGGAAATCCTCCAGCGATTTGCGATGTTTTGAGCTCGTTCGCAAGTCCTGAAAATTCTCTATCAAAAAGTGCTCGGGGCATTTTTGGGACATACCAACCGTTGGACGGTTACGGCCGACAAACAGGCCCGATACCCGTTATTTCCGAACAATCGGAAACTACCGTAACCCATTTGTTTCGGCTTACTTTCGCGACCATTAAGCTATAGTTTGCTCGAACCAGGTAAAATTGATAGTCCTGATTTTGATTACTTTCCGATCCCTTAAATTGTCAAAGACCTCCTACTCCCGGACGGTCGAAATTTTGAAGATTCAATGGGGAAGCAACGGTGGTTGGTCGAGTTCCGTTCAGGTTCCCTATTATTCTAGCGCCAGTTAGTGGCTCTCCTACATTCCTGGTCTATCTAAGTCTAGTCGACTAGCCGAAGCCGGTTTCCTCGGGGCTCACTTACGTCCGTCCAAACATACGATCATAGGATAAGCCATACAATGACAAAAGTAATATAAATAGCAAAAGCATAACGATAACAGCGGTTATATAACTGGCAAAAGCATCAAAATGGCAAAGATTAATGTACTCAATATCACCAAGCAACGCAATCATGGATACCTATGGCACCTGGCTACGCAGGGAAACTCCGTTCTCGTGAACGTGGTCTGGTTCAATTGGCGGCGCGTTTAAGCAATTTTACCGTCAAAATTTTGCAAGAGACACGTAATGGGCCGGAACGGGCCTGTTTCAATGTACTTTGTTTAATACATTCTATCACTCAGTTATATTTTCACGTAAAGTCGTAATAAAGTCGACACTATTATTTTCATTGTAATTACACATCGAATTAAAAAACCATGTATCAAAATATGCGCTAATTTATTTTATTTTACCTTAAAACCAAGCAAACATATAAAATATTGCTAATACAATCATTCTAAAAACAAATGTACGCTATTTGTACCTAGTACATACTTTATCAATCGCATATAGAAGCTCAAGATATAAGTATAGTTATGCGGGTATGCTTTTAACACTTTTCTTCTTAAACCAAACAGTAGTTTGAACAATCTTAAACAAACGTTTTGCTGCAACAACGCATTGAATCCCTAGATCGCTCGGGTGCAAGTCTCCCACACTAAACACCGTGCTTTCTACGATTTGTTGCTCGGTTCCATAAGAAACCTCTCAAAGCCAACGCATAACAGCGCACGCGCAAACGCATGCCGAGCGACAACCTGGACAATCAACTCGCCGCGGAATGCTCTTTGTGACAAATATGTGAATTTACGATTTACGAACGACAAGTTTTGATAGCCTTAGCCTAGCGGAGTTGGGATGCTATGTAAAGCACTCATCAATATCATTTTTACTTAGACTGTTTTCGACCTTTAAGATACTTAACGCGCTGCTTTGCGATATTTGTGTTTTATGTTTCAGGGTGTTTTCGATTTATCTTCATGGGTTTCCAGAAATATCGGCTGTTCGGCCATTCCTCTTTTCTCAGACAATAAATCATCAGTTCCTTTGTTTTTCAGAGCATTTGTTTGAGCCAGTTTGTCAAGCACACCGCTGCTATTCGGCATTGTTGTAGTTGTAGTTTCAGCCGTTATCGTTGTACTGGTTGTTTTTGTATTTTTAGCCGACAACTTATGTAAATCGAGCATTTGTTGTTTTTTCGTGTCGCTCGTGTGATCGTTAAAGATTTGATGTATTTTTAACGGTGATATAGGTTCTGTACCAGACCACAACATATGTTCCAGTTTTTCCACGTCTTTTTTGTGAAATTTTCTACCGTAACTGCGTTTCTCGTTATCCTTGGCGACCAATACCGGATTATTCGTTTGTTTGCTGCTAAACGCTTCGACTTCTTCAGGATAAGCTACTGTTGTGATCATGCTTTCAGCTTCATCCACTGGGACCTTTGTATCGTAATATAGACTGCTGTCAGCAAACTCGTTTGTGTCATAATCGGCATAGTCACCAATAGGCTGATTAAATAGCGCGCTTATTGGTACCTCTTCAACATCGTGGACTCGTGGCATTTCTGCATTGTCATCCACCGAATCTACTACCAAAACTGGAATCCTCTCCATGCTTTGGAAATCGTCTTCCAGTGTATCGCTGCGTCGAATTGGCAAAATTTTATGCCGAATATTCTTCATTCCATTACCGTTTATAAAAAATTTCTTCGCTTCATCATTGTTTATAGCATATCCTATGCCAATATAAGCTTGGGTTCCAAGGACACCACTTGGTAAGCTTTCATATTCAATCTCAGCATCGATAGGATAAGATATACCGCATGACAAAATTGTAAAAATTATAGCAAAATTTAGCCAGTCAGCTATGTTAAAATTTTCCATACTAACATAAAATAATCTTTGGATACCCAAATTATTAACTGAAATTAAAGTTACATAACGCATGAAGAAATACTAAATGTCGAATATTATATTGTCAAACATAAAATCACGTATTAATAAGGTTTATATATGAATTCAGAATTTGGAAATAGCTAGCGTTTAAGATTTTTGTATCAGATCCGGCCACTAACAAGAAGTCGAGTCTAAAGAAGGAGTGCTGTTTGGTTTGACAAAAATGCTATATTTTCGATTTAAATCATAGAGTATTTCTTTTCTAGAACTTGGATAAACTTACTGCTAAATTTATTTGCGATCCCGTTCACAACTTCAAAAAGGATCTAATTCCGGCAAGATCTTTCTGTACCTTACGACATTTTTGATGGATCACATCGTATTGGTTTTTTTCGTGCTTGTAACGAATTAAGGTTTTGACTACTGCATTGCCAAGGCTTTGTTTTAACCTAATTAAACCCATTTAAAATTTTAGGGTTAATCGGGACGTTATTATTGGAGACGGTCAGTACATTGCACTGGCGTTTCAGGAATTTATCTTTACTAGACCTAAATTATATCAAATGTTGAGACTTTGTGGTAAATGTACGTTGAACACAAATAGAATCTAGAAAATTTTATTGAGATAAGATAATGCACTATATATCAACGAGCGCTGCATTAACTCGCTCTGGGTCTGTTAGACTTAGTAATCATCTATCAACGAAGCTATCAAGTGGTCCTTATTCATTGTTAAAGGGATATCTTTATTTTCGATTTTTTGCAGAACTCAAGGTATAACAAATCATAACTTTGACCAAGAGCGGATGATATATCGCCGAATAGTATAAAACTCTTCAGCTTAAGTTTATTCAGTTCAAAAGTGTGTCGTGGATGTGTTCTTCCCTATATATATTTCATGGGGGTAATCACGGTAAAATGGTAAAAGGCAGTTCATTGACCTCCCTTTGATTTCGAGGGGGGAGACATTGTCTTGACCACGAAAACGAGGTAAAACAAATTGTCATCCTCACCGCCCACGAAAACGAGGGGGGACAAGTTGTCCCCACCAAGAAATCAAATGTGGACATTTGTCTCTCCATGATATGCAAGAGACATATGAAGTGCCCCAAATGAAATCCAGGATCACAGAGCGAAACGCACCGTAACATCTCTATAAGTTTAACGCAGCTAAGCCGAAGAGTGCCATACTCTTCAGCAAAGCACCATCGCCTTTTCCTTAAACTTAATTTATGTATTGCCGAACTGAACTTGCTACATCGCTCGTGAAACATTTAAATTTTAATCAAAATGTTATAGCAAATTCGTTGCAATTTATATACAGCTAATGTGCAATGTCCGTGTCTTTGATTGAGCTTGATGTTTGATTCTGCATATTTCTTTTGTGCAATAATGATATCGCAATCGAAATATGTTAGTAAATTGGTTTGGCTCATCCGAAATTAATACTATTACGCTGTGTTCGTAACTTATTTATAACTATGTTTTGTTTATAGTACGACCATATTATTGATGTCCAAGGTCCATCGGCTTAGAATACAGGTTTGATTGTTTGGTAGAGGGCGGGACGGGTATTAACAAAGAAATTTTCATATTCTATGCAATTTGTGCTCAAAATTTCACCCAACTTTGCCTTACGACTTTTGCAATTTTGAGCATAATTTCTAAAATCTTCTCAGGCACCAGGAGAGAAGCAGTATGGCTTAGGGTATCCAACCCTTAATTAGGTAATCACCTATCTCATTACGGACATCTGCGGTTCATGATTGTCTTGAAATAATTACATTTCAATCTATAATGTCTCAGTGAATTGCTAGCGATTCATACGAAAGTTATGGAACCTACTGTAAATTTAACAAAATCCCAAATCAAAATCAATTTTGCTCGAATAAAACTAACTGAATTTAAATTGATTTGTTGACCTTGAATCAACTCCATATAAATTCAGTTTCCTTCAGAAGCCAAATCGAATTAATTGCATAATTATCGCTTAAATATTTTACTTTATTATAAAAGTAATCATATTTTACGTGGTGAATCGATTTAAATTCGCTAGTGAAGTCAATTCTAATCGCGAACCTTACCAGATGTCCCGCAACTCCAAATTAATTTTAAACACTTCCTGTGGATCCAAATTTAGATACACTCATTGCAAATTCAATTATATCAATTTGAATTCAGATGTAAACCCAGTCAATTTAATTTCATGCTTGATTGCTGCTATATCCATGCACAAAAGATATCGTAGTTTCAGTGTGACACTCCATGTACGTGTTTATGACTGAAAATTATGTATTGCTGATGGAGCGACTCATATGTGGTCCGTCGGCTCAGATAGGTAGATTGTCCGGTGCGTTTAAATGTTTGAAATTTTTTGAAACTCAAAATTTTCAACAGTTTTACTAAAATTTTCTTCAATGTTGCCAATTTGTTCATAGTTTTGCGAAATAGTAATTATGTTTCCTGCTCACACACTTGTTCGCGCGAGCGCTAATTATCTTTGCTACAGCAAATATCGAACTATAAAGTTATTTCATTGTGCAGTCATTATGACAACCATGTTATGCTTATAAAAGTGGAGATGATATTTAATTATATTGAAAATGACTATATCTTTTTAAGCAGGGCACTAAAATAGCGAGTAAATCGCAATATAGCTATATGACTCCATAACTTATGGGTATCTTTCTAATACACAAACATCAAGCAATAAACCCAAATTCAAAAATTATGGAGTTTTGGTAGAGGAGAAGGGTAAAGTTAAAAAATTTTGCTAAAAGTTAACAAAGTTTTCTCAATTGTAAACAGCAGAAATAAGATAAAATTTGCTTTATGTTTGATTAAAACTGATCTTTTTGAAGCCAGAAAAAAGAATCGAAGATAAAACGACTCAATGCCTATTTTTATATTATAAAATGATCCCGCCTAATGGATATGTGCTACGATTACGGGGAAACGACAAATTGCTAACAATTTCAAGCCATGAGACTGTGATCACTCTACCGTCCGTCATCGCTGAATTTTTTTATAATATTTGATTTTTATAATAGCAAAGATGAATCGAATCTATCTAAATTATCGATGACGATAGTATTAGGTGTCGCAAAGCATGTATCATTACTATTAACTATCGCAGTAACAAAAAGTATAAAATATATCCAAAAACATCCATTCTCTATATATACGCTAATTGAATTTGTTGAACCAGTAGTGCCAAATCATTGGTATAAAATTTCAAATACGTTTTAATGGGTTGTTTACGACTGGCAGCGTAGTAAAACGAACTGGTACTCCATTATCAGATTATTCCGGGAATTTGTTTTCTTAGTGATTGACATTCATTTATAAAGAATAAAAATGTCGCAGATAAAGATGCTAACTACGTCAGCCATGATAAATATAGGTTTGTAGGCGATTGTGGTGTTATATTTTGTGTGATGCATAGATATTCGCTTTTGATTGTACAGTGTAACAATTTATAATTGTAGATACTGCAATATTAACTCGTACAGAGCGTCGGCAATTTAGAAGAAGTTAATCAAACAATGGATATTGCACGTTGCTCTACATAATGTAGTCAATAATCAGACAACCGGCTAAGGGTTTTTATCATTCATATTGCCATATTAGTCCACTCAATTCATGGACTTCTGCGTTTTTTGGAAAGTCAAAATTAAAAAAATAGTAAAGATAAAGGAAAGCCATCGTCTGTTATAAATACGACTAAATACATGTATCCACTTAAACGCTTTAACACCCGAATTAAATTCGTGTATTGTGCAAAGTTTGACAAACTTAGCCGTCGCCAGTTATCCAACCGAGGTTATACGAGTGAAAACGGTATACGAAAGTCACTGTATTATCTAGGAGCTTTTGCGCGATTTCTTACAGAACCTCGCAAAGCGAAGGAATAGCAACGCACGGGCAAACATACACTATACGACAAACTTGCTTAAACCAAGAGTTGACAAGGTGTGTGTACAATGGGCGTTAGAGTATAAAATGTAAACAGGAAGATGTATTAGGTACCATTAATATGTGTTTAAAGATTCGTGCCATACCTCAACAAATTGTTTATATCAATTTTGTCGAGTAATTTCCCAAACATATTAGAATTTCGTGTTTTAACTACACGCTGTTTCCGGTGGTCTATTGGCACGGATTAATAGATTTTTCGAATAAAATGTAATTGACGGTTTTACTTTTCAATTTTGAATTTACCGAATTCAGCAAAATGGTTTCAAGCAGATGTAATGCAACGAAATTCATATTTATCTGTGCATTAGTTTATATATTTTATAATGCAGTCATTTAGTCAGTATCACATGGTCATAGTGAAGTTCAATATTGTGAGAGACTAAGGTTCAATTTTTGGAGAATATACTACCGATGCGTGCTCCTTTTGTAACGCGTTTAACATAGAAATAACGGAATCTGTGGATGTTGCAAAAATGTTTCCGTAAATTAATTTATCAGTTTAAAAATCTAGACCATTTCGCTGATAATTAGATTTTATTCCAGAATATATACTCTATACTTTACGACCGCTTGAGAAATCTTGTGTAGTTGTGAATGATTTTTTCCTGGAACATGCGAACATTACCTTGTGTAATAGTTGCTACTCTCCACTCTGCCACCTTTATCATTCGGCTTCAAATGACATTCCATAGTAGGTCGAAAAATACAGCTTGTATTGTTATCAGCAAGTTAATTCAATTTCGTCGTAGCCTGACAAGACTTATAGAACAATAATAAAACCATCATAGAGAAATTAAATCAGTGTGGACTCACGTCTGACACAGTTCTGGGTCAACTTAAGTTGTTTGTTTAATTTTCTAATATAAATGTCATTATTAAAATAGGAAGTTTTTGTCGTTGCAATTTTGCAAAAAGCATTTACCTGATAGTATTTCCTTCGCGAACCAGAAATTTAATAAAATATAGTTAGTTTTTTGCTAATATAACAATGTATAGCGTTTCCAAATAGCATCATTCTTTGTTAGAAAGTGTTCTGATTATTAAATATCGTTGCGTAGTGTCTGTTCGACGTGCTTTGTTAATGGTCATGTTGCAAACAAAAGATCCTAAACTGCATAACGGTTGTCTAACACAAACAACGAGTTAGGGTTCGATTCACAGTGCTACCACGATGTTGTTCAACAGTACAAAATTGATGCCAGCATTATCGAATTTAATAAAGAATTCTAAGTGAATCTGCTCCAGTGCGTGCGTACTTCTAGATTGTTCTTTTGTGAAGTCAATTTCAGTTCGCGTTCTTAAAGCAAATAACTGCGCACAAACCACGACTTGCCATTAAGAAATGGGTCACAATTTGTGCTTACTTTAGAGCATAGGATTTGTTTGTTTTATACGGCTTTGCCGTTACGCTGCCGGAGTAGCATCTATTTATGTTTATACCAACCGGCCATGTAGCTTCTGGTTATGCTTATATTGAAGAGAAATTACATTTTGTTTATGTTTATACCGAGCAACAATAACGTTCTAGGCGTATCCACTATGCCATAAAAGCATATATACATATGATCTGCATAAATTCTAAAATCACAATACGTGACTATTAGAGTTGGGCAACGACAAATGGCATTTTGGGCCCGAACGGCCAGCCGTCGGCTAACGGCCGCCCTACGACTCAAGGACGAACTGCAAATCGATGGCGGACTGCTACGATGTTTCTCTTATTACCAGTTTAATATTCGTAAATGCTTCTGTTCAAAAATCGGTTCGTCTTTGAAGGTCTTACACAGTATACTCTATAGCAAGTTCTGAATCTTAAGCTGATAATAGCAAGGTTGTACTATGTTTGGTGCTGGGAAACGGCGGAATTCGAGGTCTATCATTAAACATTGACGTATATTAGCTTAATAATAAACATATACATGTTATTTGTTTAAATAAGACAAGATGGTGCAACTTTCAACACTAAAATGGCTATCATACAAAAAATTGATTGAATTAGCGTTTTAAAAGTTTTGACACTTTGTTTATTAGAAACAGTACAATTGACACTTCAAAAATTAATAAATTTGAAGTCTAAATCGGCTCTTCCGTTACGCATTATAAGAAGCGGTTTGAGCTATAGTTGACAATAGTGGGGTGTTTACGTTATAAATTGTTTACCATTTTGAAGATTTATCCACGCATAGCCTGCATAACGCCGTTAACGACATGGTGCACAGCATACCACGACTATATCCTACGGAAATAATATCGTGTTACGGACACCATAAGCATTTTTGCGTAGTGATCATGAACAACGCAAAATGCTAGCTAACGTAATGACAGACCCTTGTAAAGATGATTTCCTGTTTTTAAGGTGTAAGTAGCCTATGCAGTGCAAATTTTATTCATGCAGTTTTCATGAGAGGTTTTAAACGGTGTAGTTTACGGAATACAATCAACATGCTAAAACAATTAAAAATTTTACTAAGTTATTTTCCCACCTTTTTAAGTAACTATTAAAAAATAGGCTCGTCGACCACGCCATAATATATTGTACATAGTGTCCATGACACCGTTATTTGTGCTGCACAGTATATCCTTCCAACTATCATACACCGTGCTGTGGTCCGGATCAAACGTGGACAAATTTACCACATAATAGGTATTTTACAATGTAAACGCTGCATAAAATGCAACATTTTTCTCAGTATTTAGTATAACGTAAAAGTAAGCTGCCACTTTTAGAAACCATTCACAATCGTAGTTGTTGCGCCCTCAATGTACCTCGATAATGTTTAACTATTTTAGACTGTTCGACGGCAAGCTTCCATAAAATTTCACCAAATATGAAGAATATGCCGTTAATATAGATATTTCAGATCCGATAATATAGCGTTCAAATCTGTGGGTGGCCAGGAACAAATTCGGAACACAAAATCAAATCAATATCAAATCATCGATAGCAATGTAAAAATTAGTACTTAGTAATATACAATACGATTTCGGTATTATAATACGAATTTCAATATCGGCCATTCTGCTCTTTTTGGTCAAAAACCATATATTTCTAAACTGATAACCTCAACTAGATTTGTTTGTTTGACGCAAATCGTTGTTTCGTTAATAAATTAAAATCTCCGTCAAAAATCTTTTTTGCACGCGATATAAAATTGCCAGTTCTGCATTGTCATCGATATTATAATATCATGATCTGGCATGACGTAATAACAATCCAGGTGTATTCAATTAAAGTGGGCTCACGTATAACTGGATGCTTCGCGGGAACCGTTGGGTTTCACTTTTTAAAAAATATCTTGTGACATATCCTATATTTAGCAGTGTTTATTTTAACCATTACATGTTTGTATAACGTTAGTGTACCAGTTACGCAATTCTTTGATGTCGTCCGCATTGAGCTAAGCCATTTCGAAGGCAGTATTATGTATTTCATAATAGCCACAGCAAATTGATTTTTACTGACTTCTGATAATTAGAGAGACTGGCGCCTAAAATTTGCGGCATTTTCTGTTCCACCTGGTACGAAGCATGTGGTTCTGATTCTTGCCACCTCCCATAAAATTTCGGACTTTGTCTTGTTTAACTTACCTTGGTAAATTTTGTTCATTCACCGGTGAATCAGTTCAATAAAAAATAGGTAATATATGTTGTTTTGTAAAATCCTATTCCGAAAATAAATATTTCATAAATCATGTAAAAAATATATTGCTAGGCTCCGTTAATCTTGTTATGTGTATACATCATGCTCCCATGCGGGAATTCATTGGAACAAAAACTACTGAAAACGCATGAATAGTTATCGAGACGCGACTTGAACTCATAACCCCGTGATTGGTAGGATGGGACTACTCCGCCACATTTGCCCTCGGGTCATTTGAATGGTATGTAATCCCAAATTATAATACAATTTTCGAGACAACGCGAAGGTGAAATTTAAATTAAGCACCATTAGTAACTGTTATTTTATCACCCTAATAGACTAGTTAAATATTTTAATCTTACATCCATACGATCGGCCAAACATTCAAAATAACTTTATGTGGCTTATCGTTGCTACTACCTGAGGTAACCGTAGTAATCGGTCAAAATCATATTTTTCTAAATAAATTTCATTACGTCATTACATTCACTAATTTTTAACTCAAATCGGCACGCACCATTTAAATCAACATTTTAGTCCGCTATCATTAACATACAAGTGATAATTTCGATAGTTTAAGATAAACGAACGTGGTGAAGCTACCACCCTTGGTGTGAGTCTACATAACAGTCTTATTTAGCAATTTTGAAAGCCAAGTAGCTAACCGCCTTTGACTATAAAAACACATTGTCATAAACATGTGAATAGTCTGTTTTAGCGAACCTCGAAAACACCCACGCAAAAATAATGCAATTCTTCGCTGATAAATAGAACAGCCCACTGGTTTATTTCGACTGATATCTTTGTACGCGTTTGTTTTCATTGATAATAAAACAGATATCGTCTGTGTGCGCTGCTCTTGTGGGCATAATATAATAGCTGCATGGTTTCGACTCCCACGCAACGAAGTCAAAACTTTCTTTAGCGCTTTCGCACAGGCGTGCGCTGTCGCAATAGCTAAGCGGCAAAGGTACGCACTCGCATTTGTGTATAATTGCGACAGCATTCTTTATCGAACATAGAACTTTATGCGATCTGTCCAGGTTTATACTAATAGTAGTAGTGGGAGTAACAGGCTATATTTAGCTTTAGAGACGTACATGGTACTGCTTCTTGTTTGGCTAAATGCAGGTTTAGAAAGCATAAAATTGGGGAAAGTTTCAACTGTGGGCATGCAAAAGTAACGCAGCAGAACATGTTTTCAATTAATTACAGGTCATTTTTCCTTTAAAATAAAATTATTTCATGTGAAAATTAATCCTCAAAATGTTTATCTGCGGAGACCAACATATGGCGCTTAAAGTCTGGACGGTTTGTTCAGAATAAAGACCAGGTATATTTGTTTTCTTACCAATTTTCAATTATTTTTGGATTAGTCTGAACGTTTGAACACCAGCTTGATTAGTTTGTCCTGTGGTTCATTGGATTTTCATAAAAAGTCTGAATACTATGCACACGTTCAGATAAATAAAAATGCAGAGGTGCCTTTGGCGCCCAAGTGTTGGGCGCCTGCGATGCGGCCAGGCGGGTCTGCGCTTCGCCCCGAAGTAGGGTGTGTTCTCTAGCCTTAGAAGGAATAACCCATCTTTCGCTGTGAACATTCTTGATTAAAGATCTTTCATATGTAAAAATTTTGTGTTTTAAATATGAGTGTGTAAATGTTGTTTACTAAATATCATCCTAATCTGCACATTTTCCATACAATCATTGCAAAGTGTAGATTTAATAATTAATTTCAAAAAAGTGATTTTTTACAGTTATTGAGCGATAGATGCTATAACAGCATAGTAAAAATATGTTTTACATAATTATGTAACAGGGTCGTTCCGGCCCTGTCGCGAGCGTTTCATGACTTTCGCACCCAAAATTGTATCGGAACGCGCTGGCACCTGACCGTTTGTATAAAATACCGTTTGATATCAGTGAACAGTTTGTATAAAATGTTGTACCATATCAGTGAAGTTTGTATAAAATGTTATACCATATCAGCGAACCGTTTGTATAAAATATCGTACCATATCAGTGAATTTGTATGAAATGTTGTACCATATCAGTGAAGTTTGTATAAAATGTTACACCATATCAGTGAACCGTTTGTATAAAATGTCGTACCATATCAATGAACAGTTTCTACAAAATGTCGTACCATATCAGTGAATTTGTATAAAATGCCGTACCATATCAGTGAATCGTTTGTATAAGATGCCGTATCAAATCAGTGAACTGTTTGCATGAAAATGCCGTATTATGTCAGAATGTCGTACCATGTCAATGAACCGTTTCGCATAATATGTCGCACTCCTTTGCTGTAACTGACGAATTTGATCACCGGGACGAGTGTTGTGCGAGGCACGCTGGACGAAATAAAGAAAATCAGGCTGATTAAGCTGATTTAGGAGACTGGACACTACGCTCCACCCACACTGACAGAAAATAGGCATCAGGCAGAAACCCCAACCAGTCGCCGCTTCGCGTTAAAACTTTGACGGTGATGACCGTCCGGGTATATGAGGCCCCTGGCTGCATGTTCAAGAAAGCAAGTTTGTTAAGACTGAAATCAAAAATATTAAGTTTACTTGGTTTTAGCGATATATTAAGTAATGGTCACGGAAAACAACAAGTCGCAACAAGCGGAAATCATACGTTGCGTTGCCTTCGTGATTATAAGGGACGACGGATGTCGGGTTAATTCGACGGCCCGTCACCGGAAAATAACCCGAGCAGGCAGGTAGAACACTCTGGGGAATTGTGGTTGGCCATCCAAAGTCGCCCCGGACAACGCCGGAACTTCGCTTGTAACGTGTGGAGACAATCGCTACTTACGCTAAGTTGGATTGTCAAAGCGGAATCCAGGCCGTTACTTTCCATATATTTATGACCGACGATATATATTTATCTACATATATGAGTGCGTGTGTATGCCCCTTGGACGACTATTTCTGGCAAAATCGCCTCGTTTCTTTAGCTCCGTTGTAGTATGCGACTAACGCAAGCCCCCACTTTCCTACAACCTCGTTGCCCTACCCCGCTTTCAAACCGGTGCATGCGACCCCTCGTTTTGTTCATAGTGACTAGTTGAGTCCAACGATGTGCGCCGGACCTCCGTCCGAGTCCCTGCTGACTCGCTGTAATCACTCAAAGGTGCCTTGAGCGCTGTTACCAACCATTGATGGGCACCGATAATTCGAGATTTTTCGCTCAACTCTAAAATGGGCGAACCGCCCCTCATTGGATTCGTCTTGACGAGACATCTCAAAAAATACCCGGCGGGTCTCGGTCCACCACTCCGTTAACCCTGGACAACCAGCAAAAGCGCCCCTAGCGTAACCACTACTCTCTCTAATCGCTGCAATTTTAGCATCGTTCTTACCCCTGCCGCCCCGTTCAAATCGCCGTTGGACGACGAGTCCAACGATACCGGCTGGCGTCGCTCCGCCAAACCGTTAACGCAGGAGAGCCCGCTACAGCTCCCCATACTAATGTACATCGGAACCCATAAGTGGGTCCCGATCCGCTACTACTTCCTCCCCCCTCGTGTTTGGTATCGATCGGCCCCATTCTTCGTCCTGGGCCGGAATCTCGCCCCAGCCCTCGAAATCCCCCGGCATTCCCCTTGTCCCGCTCCCCTTCCCACGCCTTCTCCGTGTCCTCGCTGTCCTTTCGCGTTTTGTCCTCATTCTCTCTCTAACCGACGTTTCTGGTCGGTTTTCTTCTTTGTCGCTTTGTTGTTGTTGTTTTTGATGTGTTGTGCGTATGTATTTATCCTGAGCGACCTTTCTGTCGCTCCGGACGCCAACATGTCTAATGTGTAGTGTATGTGTTTATACATGTGTGTAGATATATATATATATGTATATATATATATATATAACCATGTATATAAGGACATAGAAAAGACGGACGAACGAGGACACCACATACTAAAATTTACTAAATTTCAGAGTTTTACGGACGGACAAAATACGAACGACTAGGACGAACGGGGGGCGACTTTAGGGCAATCGCGCGGACTCTAGGAGCCCTGGAACAGCGCGCCTGACCAGTTAGGAGTACGTTAGAGTTTGCCCCGTCTCTGGCCCCGAGACGGATAATTTCCCGTCGTCGGTTCCCCCCGGCGAGACTTTGAAACATAGGCACTCGCATGCAAATTTCAAACAAGCTCGGTTCTTTTCGACGTTTTTGGATGTCCTCATGAACGAGGGTCATCTACTAAGTTAAATTTAGCTTAATTAGGAGGGCGGCAAGTCGAAAACCACAAAGGCGGAGTTGATGTTTGCCGACTCGGGATGGGCTGGGAAGAGCAAATAGTCAAAATATGAGCAGATTGTCACGCTAATTGGGGCTAAAGAAGGAAATTGCGTGACCCGAAGATATCTTCAATAGTTTGACTTAAGCTGGGACCGGAAACAGTTCAAACGTTGTGAGTTTAGGATCCAATTTCGCTGGGCATCCATCGATAAGGACGGGAAATAGGGAATTCAAAATTTACTTTTCTTGAGAAAATTGGGACGAAAATCACAGATGGTCAACTTCCGAGTACTCGGAAGATTCAAACTTGATGTCGGCAAATTTAATTGAAGCCGACTCTCTCTAAGGACATCGACGGTTTACGGTAGCCGTCAAGATCTGAATTTCCGGAAGTGTCCCCAATTGGACACTGGACAGAAAACCCAAAAAAGTGGGCGTCAAGAAATCGCCAACGATTGGAAGGCGACAAAATCGCCATTCTTAACTACAGGCAAAAAATTTCGAGGTTACGACCAACGCGTCGAATCTTCGAATCAGTTGGACTTCGAAAGCGTGGAGTTCGGTCGACATTACTGACCGGCTCCGACGCACTGTTTGAACGTGTTTAGTTTTCATGCAACTTTGACTTTTTCGCTTTTCGTTTCGCTTCGGATTTACTCGATGGACGAAAGATTTCCGCGCAGGTATATACCTCGCGAAGGGGGTTCAGCTGGTGCTGCGCCAAGGATTGACAGCCGTAAGTGTGAGGAAGCATTAGCGGTAGCAGGGGTTTATTTTCCCTGTTAATTGAAGAGTAAGAGACTGTTCGTTTAGCTTCCCCTGAATGTAGCGCGCCCTTCGCACTTAGGTAGAAACACTCTCGTTCGGGTTCTAACTCCCTGTCCCCACCGAAATGCTACACATAACCCAGTTCTGGAATCAATCATTAATATCGAGTTCCGATGTAGGAGACGTTAGGCGGGGATGTGCCCGTACAGAGTGCGGTGAGGACTGATCAAACCAATTCGAAGTCTTTCTGATTCCCCGTGGTTTTAGGTAGGACAAAACTAAATGGACGTCTCTGGTCCACGCTTTACATCACTTGCAATTCTTGAGGTAGGATCGTTGAATTTTGTTGAGCATATCACGGTAAAACTTTCCGACGCCTGGAAGCTGAACCGATAGGGACTTGCTTTACTTTCATGTTCACGGTTTACAAATTTATAGCTTAATCGGTCGTTCAACGCCCATGCCGTGTTTGGGACTGGACAGAAACGCAGATTAGGGATGGCGGACTAGCCTAGGTTTTAGGAAACCCTTAAAATTTCGTTTTGTTCTTTTGAGTTAGGAAAATTTGGGAACGCAAAAGACGGATCAAATTCTAGGTATTGTCACTTGAATTTAAGGTGTTTGCTGCTTACGCTGAATGCTGCTTAAGGATTGTCTCGGTTTAATCGTTTGACACCGACTCTAGCGCGGTTCAACAAATTTAGTAGACATCTCACCAGAATACAAATTTCATCGTGACGACTGACCGGAGTAACTTCAGGTGTCCCTCGCGGCCCCGTGTGATCAAAAAATGAGCTGGAGGAGCAAGCCCCCAGCTGAGCAAAGCTTCGCTGACCTCGACCTGGGACGATGACGCTTCGTTTTGTGGTGATACACCTGTTTTGGACCCAAATAACTACGTGGTTAAAAAACTAAGTTTACCGGTGTTCACCATTGCACTACGCAATGGTCTTCTCTCGAGACCATTGTCTAAAAGAAATAGTATTAATGCTTACCCCTGCGTCATCACCAGATACCGCCTTTGCGGGAGAAACACTCCGTGTCCTCGTCTTCAAACAAAATTTTAGAACTTCCTGAAAATAAAGAAAAGTTACCTCCTCGCCCAGGCCATTTCGGCCCCAAACCGGGCGAGTGCAAAACCCCTTTTTTTCTCGAGGCGAGTTGATCGCTTAGTTTAGCTTTTCTTTGATTTTAGCTCGGTTTGCCCGTTAGGCTATGTACTATGTATGCCCAGTTTCACTTTTCTGCAGTTTCAGTGTCAGCCAGTTCTATTTTCCCGTATTATGAATTGATCCTGCACGGAGAATTTAAGTCCGCTGCAGAATCTTTAGTCTTAACCATTCAGCCATAGGAACACATCAACATTGACAACGAAGTCAATGATAACTCAACTGCGCAACAGGGCAGTTGAGACACTGTATACAGCAGTGTATTAGGACGACAAGATCGTCGTTAGAGAGAGGAAAATAACAAACAGCCAAAGATAAAACAAAAGACTCAACGGCGTCCGGGCCGATCGCCCCTGGCCCGGCTACTTCAAACGACCACAAGGATAAGAGACAAGGCCGAGTAACCGATCGGCAATGGGCATGCGGCCCACTAAACGTGCTCTCACAATTCCCCTGTCAAAGTTCCTGCAAAGGAAACGACTTGAAATCAATTTACCGAGCTCGTCCCTGGGGAGGCCTCGAAAATTACCAAGAAGGGCGTGTCGTGCCATTCAACGTCACGACCGCCTTCCTACTGCTCGAATGTGATGAATTTTACCCCCTTTTTTCTTTGTCTCCTACTTCCCGTCCGGTCAGTCGTACCTTGGATAGACAAATTGATTGGAAACGATAGCGGAAATTATTTTGTCGGCACACCAATCGGTTCCATATCGAATAACAACCGGACCACCATATCGAAAATGTCGTTAAAGTAGAGCTCGTATGACCAAACCCCGTTTTCACTCTTCCTCTTCCCCTTAACCCAATTTAGTATCGATCATCATATGTTTGAGCTAGTATGTTATAGTATGTTAAGGAGCATTTTCCGAAGCACACTAGGGCCCCTGCTTGCTGTGCCCCATAGCTGAAACAATCGCTAACACTGAGCTAAAGCAGGGATAACCGCCCCTAGTCCGCGCACGCGCGGGTATCTGCATGCTTCGTTCATGTTTTCCTTTAAATACCTTGCGCCCCATATTCTACCGAACTTAAGTGATCACTGCGAGCTGCTGCTAGGCTTCCCCGATCCGTTTTACTCGTCCCGCCCCGTTTTGTTTAGGAACACTCGTCCCTTCGATAAGATTTGATCTTTGTAAATAAACGTTGTATCTTGAAACACGGAGTACAGCCTTACTTCTTATCGAGACGATAGAGACTTTTCTGGTTTGTCCGCACGGACCAGCAGGCACTGCCTCGTCATGGCTTGTGTGCGAGAATGTTGCAAGCCCTGGCGTGCATGGCCTTCTAACATCATTATTTCATTTTATTACTGGAACGATGGAATAAAACAACCGGAAACACAAGTGAAAAGTTTGCTAGTTTACGACCGAGATTCAAAATTTGTTAGGAATCCGCTCTCGTTTAATAAGCCGCGCTCCCACTGATCAAAGTGCCAGTGCGCTCACATGGAATTTATTAAGGAAGCAGGCCACGCCAATCCGACATTAAACACTCAGGGCCTGTCGGAACCCTGTGGGGGCCACATAGGTCAATGCTCTAACACGGAGCATACCTAGATCTTAACTAGGTCAATCAACTTGAGCTTCAAATTTCTAGGTACACTTTCATATTTTATTATAACACTTATCACACTAAAATAGAACCAAACAACTGCAGATGAGTCTAAGATAGAGAATAACGGCTAGGCTCCATGGCCTGCGAGCAGGTGTCGGTGCTAGCCTCCCTGGGGGACCTCAGAAATCATACCCGATACTAGACACGTGCGCAACCCTTCGGGCGGGGTCCGAACACACCCCGTGAAGCGCGCCTGCGGCCTGCTAAGCTGCGTAGCTTCTTGGGTCTGACCAAGAATAGGATTAAAATTTTAGTATTCACGGTCCACCCTTGAGGTTACGATAGCCGGGGTCGTATGGGCATGGCGTTAGGAAGTTGCGCCATGCAGCTGCGTCACCGGCTATTACAATTACATTAAATCATGAAAAGTTAATGCGACAGTGCACATTTCTCGAGTTCTTTTGATATTTACTGAAATATATGTTTCGCTAAATCATATTATATACTTCTAAGATATACGATTAAGCTCATATTAAATATTAGTTCATACGGTAAAATGTAAGATAAAGAAGAGAAATATTATGGCTATACGGTAACGTTAATTAGAAAACAGTATTATAGGCTTGAAGGTCCCAATGTCTTTGAGCTTCGGTTTCTTTTGCCACAAATCGTTAGGTTCTCTAAAATTTTTAGTAGTCCTTCTAAGGTGAATTTATTGTCACTTATTTGTGAGATGATTGAAAAATCCGCAGTATTTGACCGATTTGCGCAAGACTGTAGATGTCTGAAAATTGCGGAATTAGACAATTGCATATTCTTCAAGTGTTTGCCTGTACGTGCTGAAATGCCTAGATGCTAGGAAATTCTGGTTGAACTGCCGATGTAGTCTGCTTCACAAGCAGAACAAACGTAAAGGTAGACAACCAAGGACTTCAGAGCATCAGGAACCGTGTCTTTGAACAAAAGTAATGTCTAAGTCTTTTGCCTGTTTCGAAGGCTATTCCGAAATTGCAATTCGGGAAAGCTTGGTTCAGGTCATTATTGATTTGTCTTTTGAGGCGATTCAAAAAGTTAAACATGTATGGCAGTTTTAGCGGGAAAAATTGTCATTCCTGAACATCATCCTATGTGGAAACTGAAGCACTATCATTGGTAGCAGGGTTAGTGTTTTATTCACTGCAGTGTGCTCTCGCATCCAATTATTGATAAACGCAGCCGTATTTTTCTTTACGATTTTCGGAGGAAAGCCGTTATTACATAGGGTGTTATGTATGACATGGAACTTGGAGCGTATTGTGAAAACACGATGTAAAAGACAATCATTTAATCCTGTATTATATTTCGTATTGATGAACAAATCGAATTTCAGCATAAGACAGGTAAAGCTAGGTTTCTTATCTATAGACGTGATGAAGCTATTGTTAGATTTTGTGACTTTAATGTCCAAGAATGGAATTGTATTCTCCGATTCTTTTTCGACGGTGAACTTAATAGTTTGGTGTTTAGAATTCAAGTATTGTAGAAATTGATCCGCTTGTGTGCTATTCTCGAATATGGTAAATGTGTCGTTAACATAGCGACGGTAGAACTTAGGCAGAATGTTGGGGAGGGATTGCCACAACCATTTGTTTTCGCTTGCACACATAAAATGTTGGCAAGAGTAGGTCCTTGCGGGTGCTACGCCGTGGATTTGTTCATAAATTGTGCCATTAAACATGAAACAAACGTTGAGGACACTCGTTTTAGTAGCTTCCAACAATTGATCAGTTGGGATCAGAGAAACAATTTCATTGTTATCCAAATCTTCTTTTGTATAGTCTTATGTTTCAATTACAGATACGTTGGTGAATAACGCTGTGACATCGTAGCTTGCAAGAAATCCATCGTAAAAGTTGGGATTGCAGACAAATTCGAACGAGCTAGAAACCGTGTATTGATTTCTTGTGATTGGTTCCAAAATCGGTAAAATGAATTGTGCTAGGCTATGTAGTGCTGGCTTTACGCAAGAGTGGATGGGCCTAAGCGGTGTTCCTGATTTGCGCACTTTGGGACTACCATTCTTTGAGACTTTGGGTCAGAAATAGCATTAAAAGCGCAACTGAAGCAGCAGTTAATAACTTTGAACAAAATCGTAGTTTTTCCAAGTACTCATCCCAACTAAGGCAGTCTATAAAAAGCTTTCGGTAGAACGTAACATTATAATTACATCGCCCGACAAAGGCAAAGGTGTCGTGATCCTGATGCTCTAAAATTTTCGGTTGTCTACCATTACGTTTGTTCTGCTTGTGACGCAGACTATATCTTGTCAACCAGAATCTCTTAGCACCTAGGCATTTCAGCCCGTACAGGCAAACGCTTGAACAATATGCAATTGTCTAATTCCGCAATTTTCGTACATCTACAGTCTTGCACAAACCAGCCAAATCCTGCAGATTTTTCTATCATCTCACAAATAAGTGGGAATAAGTTCGCTTTAGATGTACTACTAAGAATTTTAGAGAACCTAACGATTAGACAAAAGGAAGCGAAGCTCAACGACATTGGCACTTTACGGCCTCTATACTGTTTTCTAATTAACGTTGCCGTATGGCCGTAATACTAGTTCATATTACTATTTTTAGTTAATATTAATTACTAGTTTTTGTAACAGCTGCTCGCATATTACAGGTATTCAAGCCCTTGTACTAAAATCGACAATTTTGAAAATACCGCTTTGAATTTCGTCGCTCGAGACGTCGCTTCAAAACGTCGCTTCGGAAATACCCATTTTACCTCACTGCTGCGCTAACATTTTTATAAAATTTACATCACAAAACAACAAGCATTGCCACTATTTCCACTCTTTTACCCATATGTTTTAATTGCTCCAGCTACCGCAACATATTTTGTATATTAGCGTTGAGGTGCTTGTTATTTCCTAGAATTTTCTCATTTGCTGGCCTACCACTCCAAGCACCTTCAGATATGACAAGTATGAGGCTACGTTTAGCATAAATGAACTGAAGGCCATCCATTTCCATTAGGCTTGACGGTAAGGCTCGCGTTCAAACGAAAAAAAAATTGAAAATAATTGTCCGACATAATCAACATGGATATCTCCATAATCACATTGAACTGAGGCGAATAGTACCAATAACTTTGATCAACCAACCAGCGAATTAGTTTAAAAGTGAATGATCTTCGGACTATGCGTTTACAAGAAACCTCCGAATTTGTTTTAAAATAAAATTAAATTTCATATTTAATTTCATAAATGATTTTACTATTCTCAATTCTCATCAATATGTTACTATCACCACAGTACTTTGTATCATGCATTACTATAACTTTTCAATAACTGATAAATGCCTGATAACTATTGCAATTGTATTCAAATATTCTTGATTGATGCTTTCTCCACTTTTATGCAATAGTGACCAAATCTTTATATCGGTTACTCTAGCTCGATATAGCCAGCTACCCTTCATTTGACGATCACAGTTACAAACATTCAGTTAGCTACAATGATTTGTGTACGAATTAGTCATGATACAAAAGGGTTACAAGCCGTCATGAAACGCCAAAGCTTGATCTAGGTACTTGATAGCTATTGGTATTTGTTTGACATGGTGAGGTTGACCTCAAACCTCGTATATATGTCTGCTCAAATTCTCCACCAAATAATGAAAGACGTACATCATTATAAACGTCCTTTCATTGCAACGTCGACAACATGAATAACCATACCGCGTAATAACTAACATATTAACATAATAAATTACAAAAATTGAGCGGAGCAAGTTAGGGTGATTTTAAAATTTGCATAAAATTAACTAATTAGCTAATTAGTTAACTAGTTAGCATAGGTTGCCAAATTTTAGAGCTTGAGAAATGTCATATTCGTGATCAGCGACATTGAAAACTCATGTGTGCAACTTTTCTTCATTTCTAAAGCACTTTGAAAATTTTCAAAAAATTAGCTAATTAAGTAATAATTAGCTAATTAACTAATTAGCATGTTTTTAACATCCTCGAATAGTAATATACACCACATTCGTAATCAACACGGCGAGCCGTTCTATACATACCAAAATAACAGCTTTACACTAATAATAAAATAACACACTTAACTAATTAGTTAATTACTAATTAGCTAAAACAAATATTGTCAAAAATATATCTCTTGCACCTGAACGATATTAGGCCTTTCAAAAAAATCAATAAAAACTGGCCCAGTATTTATTAATTGAGGAGTTCGACGGAGAGATGGAAAGACGGTGCCGTCATCTGACGTAAACTAAAACGCTTCGCGTCGCTCCACTCAATAACAGCATTTTTCTTCCCGCCGAGATTGATAGATATGCTACTGCAAATAATTTTCGTCCCACGCATATGACTTTTAGTTATCAAAATCGCTAAATAATTTCATAGGTTGCGATTACAATGTTTCGCTAATGTTCTATTGGTTATATATTCAGGCAACTATATGCCAATTGTAAAAACTTTCCACAGCACATATTTTTATTAGTTCATATGGCTTTTCTGAAAAAGGCAAAAAACACAAAATTTATGCAACGGTTTTAAAAAGAAATAAAAAGTATTGTATGTAAAAAACATGGCACCAGGCTCTTGTCTTACCCCTATATATTCGATAATCTTGTATTAAAATATCTGTTAATAATTTAAATATTAGACGGATGGGTGCATTATCAAGCAATATTTAGCTCTGAAAGAACGTCTTTCGTAGTCCTGCGTCAATATGTTAAGCTTTTATTGAATATTTAATATAGCTATCCATCCCAGCAAGTCGCTCCAACTAAGTAGAAATAAATGTTTAGTTTAGGTAAAATCTTTGAATGATTGTATGTTATTTGATATTTAAAACATCCAAAATAAATTCAAAACTCGAAACACGAATTAAAAGCGCTTATAATTCATCTTAAATAACAGAATAATTTTGTAGGATAGGATATTTCTTGTTTCCGACCATGACATTATTAACCATATGTAGGAAATATTCGGAAACTATTCATCAGGGTGGCCGAAGCAGTTTTAAGGGTCTTAATTGAACTGAATGTTAATGAGCCGCCCACGAACAATGCTATAGTCATTACATAACTTTTTGTTGTTGTATGAGCCTTATAAAACTTATCTAAGCTCAATTTGGTAAGAAGTTTCTTTTCTACGTCTACGTATCATCGCTTAGGATTGCTTTGACCACCATGACGATATAGCGAATATGGAACCCACGTATACTGGATGCCAGTAATAAATCATCAATAACAGTTATTATAATTAGATATACTTTCGCGCAGCTATTTTTAAACGCAGTAACAAATTAGTTTTGTCATGAAAAACCGATGATTTCGTGATATCACTTTATTACATTGCTTACATTGCATATCATTCGTATTTCAAATAAGTGAAAACAACAGTAGTGGTTGTGACAGCTAAAGGGCAAAACATGTCCATGTGATAGCGTTGGCGATAAACAATAGCCCGTGTACTAAGCCAATTTTTATAAATATTCTATTGTTGATGAGTACTACGAGTTTGGTTTTCCACGAAGATGCAAACAAGTAGAATAAACACTTGGCGCATGTAGAAGCATGGCTATGCTTACGTAAGCATATCTTCACTATTATGCGCATATATTATTCAATTTATTATCATAAAACTTCAATAAAATGTATTTTATAAATTCTAAAATGACGCACATTGGGGAATACATTGAAGCCAGTGGGTGCTAAAAATGATGCAACATTGTCGACGATCAAGAGCGTCTTTCCTACAATAGCACAATAATGTCCCGTCTTCGGTGACAATTTTAGAGATAATGAATAATATATCTGCACCATATCCAGAATTTCGGTCTTTCTTTTTGATGCTGGGAAGTAAGAGAATGACAAGCATCAGCTCTGCTTTCTGTGACGAACGCTTTGCCATCAATTAAGCTAAAATTAGCACTACACCACTATATACGCGTATGCTTAACAAATTACTGCGCTTTCTCTAATAACTACAATGTGAAGATAATATCAGTATTTTAGTAAGCCACGGCTTATTATCTGCCTTAATCTTCTCGTGATAGTACACCTATGTAGTAGTAAATAGAACTGAATTACATCGTGCAGCTGTTGCAAATGCCTTTATTTTAAACAAACTTTAAAATTATGGACCTCAAAAATGCATTAATGTATAGTAATCTAAGTTGGAGTTTATAAAGGCGAAAAAATTGTACTAAAACAACAATTTCGTAATCGAAACAGTTTATTGCCCAGAAATTTTTGTGGTAACACAGTTGCAATAAAATGGATATTGTTCTAGAGACAGCGGTAAAGATCACCTTCAAAAGCATGATATATATATAAAAGTTAACGCTATTGCAAGCCAAAAAGCGCGAAACCTGCGAAATTTTTGGATATTTATTATTCCCGATTAGAGTACCGACTGCTTATTAATATTCGTAGTTCGCTCTCGGACCGACAAACCTCTATCATCTGCACATTAGTTTTCGTGATCAAGGCAAGACTATTCATGCCGACAATATTGCGACGACAAGTATCTGCTTCGTTGAGCAGCCTCTTGTAAGCAGGTTTCCATCTGACGTTGGCTACGATTAGACCGTCCTATGACTGACTGGGCACAAGAAGTCATGTTCGCCGAAAGGTCAAAACTTGCTTGGATTCCAAGCAAAATAATCTGACCCCGCACAAAGACATCAATCGCATTGATACTGACGAAACAACGGTTTTACATGATGCACATCGACATCGTTAGCCTACTTCTGCCGAACGACAGTAAACAATATACATCACGACGATCGACCGGCATTCTGGACGGCCGAACTGTTGCCCGTTAGAGACATCTCAGCGTCTACATTTGCACATGTGAACGCATGAATATCACGTCTTGGGGTTTCCACACCTAAACGCCACCGACAGCGGACGCAATTCTAATCAGCCTTGGGATAAAAATTAATGTCCAAGTTAGGTACCAAACGACAAGGTACAGAGGCATAACATCCGTAGTCGAGCGGCGCAATCGAACCATTGAATCTTACAACGTCGAATCTCATAGTGGCACACCTCGCGGGCCGTGAGTGGGTACATGATCTACCGCCCGTTCTTATCGTCATTGGAAGTATACCATTAACGATTTAGTATTCTCAGTGACATGACAGTCTGTGTACATTGACCATAATAGTCTAATGCTTAGACTTAGCCGCAGGGTTTAGTTCTAAGATATTGGAAAACAGGATTTTGTAAATTTCTTGCTGCGTCCTTACGCCTATAACGATTTTTGGAATCATCAATTTTGTATGGGCATCACCTATTAATCACCAAAAAGCGGAAAACTAACCCTTGCAGTTCTCTTAGCTTTGTCTACTAACGCTTGCAGTACGTTTGTGCTTGCTTAATAGTTGCCGAACAAACGTCGTTGTGAAGCAAACCAAAAAAGTTAACGGGTAGGAACAGGGCAAAATGTCCTGCTCCGTTTTCAACTCTAATTCTCACCCACACACCTCCCCATGTGCTAGTTATATTCACTTCCAGACCTAAAGAATCATGATCAATAATTATCGCACTCTTCGCGGGTAATTTGCAACAAACGATCGAAAACATGACACGGGATGATCAAAAACATAAGCATTGAAACGACACATATTCCGTGTGGTTTGTCAACGGCAAAGTTTCTTTGGTTCCGTAACAAAATGAGGCACAACAGCTCGCTTTAAGGCTCGTATAGAGTCATAACAATCGGCCCGAAAAGCGATCGCTTTAACAACGCTGAAATCGAAGACACTGCTCAATCGATTTCATGAAGCCCGCCGAGATCATAAAAGCGACTATGGGTACAGATCGAAACTCCAACCACATTGATATCGAATCGAAACGTACATGCTCGACTAGATAGTATGGTCAATGTTTCCTGGTTATTGATGGTAGCCAGCGCTCAAGGTTTTGCATACTGGCAGAACACTAGAAGGCAAGCGTTTTCGGCACGAAAATTTTTCGGTCAAATTCTATGAAACTGATATATTTTAGCTGGTCGATCATCTTCATATTAGCGATATGATGCTGCCGACGACGGTGCTACCAAACATTGGGGTGCCCGCGACACAGTTCTTGAAGGAATGCAGAGGCATGCTCCATAACATCAAGAACAAGGGCTACCGAGCTGATTCAGCTGTCCATAGCTCCCCTACTCAAGTCTGCTCTGCGGCCAGGCAATAATCGATATGATCTGAACGCCGACGGACTCGAATGATCGCTTGATCTGCTGCTGATCGACTTTCTGGATCTGAGCGTTCCACTTCTGATGGGGGCTTATATAGCTGTAAAACGGATTCGCTGCAACAAAAAATATTTCGAATATATGTTCTTAAAATATTAATATTAGTTTCTATTTTCAGGAAGCGGTCAAACATTAGCTAATTTCTGTGCTATCTTTCATGTTTTTAAGCAAGGCAATTTTAGGGCTTACATTGCAGTTTTCATCTGTGATTCGTAAAGGTCATTCGTCATTTTACTTTTTGTTTTGTCATATTATGGACTTTACATTTTTCCTTCCAAGTTCTACTTTTACATGAAGAATATCATGACAACTGATTTCCAGACCAAAAACGGCTGTTATAATATCAAAGTTTTTCATGCATGCGCGACTGAATACCTTACTATTAATAAATTATACAGGTGTGACCTTGTTTTTAAGTCATAACGTATGTAAATTAACAAATTAGCATCCGCTATGTAGGTATGGGTGTCCGGATTTATGTTACATTTTCGCATTACCACGCTGCTAACCACAGATGTCATGGAGGACTTGAACATCTTGAAGACAATGTATGTGACATTTTTACAAGAATTGCACCGAGCACATGTTCTTACAGCTAATGAACAACTCAACTACTTACCACGACTAAAAATACAGCTACTTAGGGTTTTATGTAAACAGGTATCTTGACATAAATGTTCACAGTATAATAAAAAAACCACTACGTTTTTCAGCTCCCGCACATGCGGTCACACACTGCCTGAAATTTTATATCAGGCGTTTCAAACTTTGGATAGTTAGTAACTTTATTTTAGCTCCAAATTTTACTTTCGAATTTTTAAGTTTGACAACAAATATTAACCAACGACCGCGCTTTGCTTTGGAATGAGTTTATTTAGATTGTCAAACTATACCACCAGATTCAATGTAGTTGAAACCGACTATTCATAGTTTGAAATAAACGAAAACATTATCAACGCTTCACTAGTTCAATGTAGTAGCAATTTCTAATGTTACTCGGCAAATAAAAGTAGATAACCGCGTCTTGAATTATAAAGCGAAGCGAAACACAGTGCTAACATAAATAAGAAACAGGGTTTACGAAACAAGAATAACAAACTATTTTGGGATAGCAATTTTATAATTAAAATAGTGACGCATAATCCCATAATATATAATTGGATATATTTTTAACTCAAAATAGTTATATTTCTGTAGTTATGCTAAGGTATTAATGTTTCCGCTGCTTTGATAAACAGAAGGCTTCAGGTAGGCGTTGACTGCTGAATCTTCCCGCTAATAATGTTTATTATTATATGCACCGGTATCTTGCGCGCCATGTTATTCTCAACTATAGATGGAAGTTGGGTCGGACACAGTGCGTGTCGGGTCGGGTAGGGTCAGGTTGAGGTGCGGTCCCGCTGGTCGGGTCGGATAAAACATAATATTTAAAAAAACAATGTTGACTGTTTTATTTTCACACAATTTAGAATTAAAGGAACTGTTATTTTTCTGACTAATAATTAATATTAAACAACGCTTCAGATTAATCAATGCGTTTACTATGATTGTTGTGGTGAGGTGATACGGTTCGACATCCAAATTTGACAACCGTATAGGACACATTACGAAAAATCACAGTTTCTACTTCTCATAACTCATTAGCGGGTGGATACTTTTTGACATTTTTACTCGTTGTGTCTTGACGTCCTGTTGTGCCCTTCAATTTGGGCCAAACTGCACCGCAGATGTAACGAGGGAGCGTGGTGGTTTTTGGATCATTTATATTGGTGTAATTAAACACAGCATCAACATTTGTTGATTTCAGGCATCCATCGCATCAATCATACCACTACGCAGATAATTGATTAGATATTCGCAAAGTCGGATTCCGCATTATTATATTTATATAAACTATTTTTGCTCTGTAGTAACATCAGTTTTTACTATCAGTAGAAAAATAGGCTTAGCGATAAAACAACTTAGGTAAACGAAGACTTCCATTGAACCATGATTGTCTTAGATTATGTAGAATAAGTATTATATGTGATTTAAAAAAGAAACAAGAACTGTACGTCACATAGTTAGTGATAGCCGATTGGAAATCCTGGCTCTTACAGAGACTTGGATGCGAACCCTCTCTTCTGTCGTCTTATAGGAAACAACACCTAACAGGCTATACCTCGGTTTCTAAGCCACAATACCGTGGCCGCAGAGGTGGTTTTGCGGTGATATTTCGCAAAAATAGTACCTTCAGCTTCTGCAACATCAACACATTACATTACTCGACCTTTGAACAATTGGTGAGAATTGCTTCCATTTTAGAAAATAGCATTACAATTGCGGTAAGCTATTGCCGCCCTTTGACAGGTATAACACATTTCTGCCACATATTTGCAGATTTTCTTGCTCATTTATCTATGCGTTAGAATGAGTTTATAATCATTGGCGATTTAAATGTATATACCTGCAGCTAACAACGAACTGCTAAATACCATTGAATCGTTTGACTTAGATCAGCACGTCAATGAACCAACGCACATTCGTGGTAATATGCTCGAGTGGGTACTGAGGAAATCTAGAAAAGTTGTATAATGGGCTTACACGAGACCGAGTGCCCTATCTTAGATCACTATTTAATTACTTTCAATATGCGTGGTACAAACGGGGCTCCCAGGAGTCAAAAACTTTTTCGGCTCATGCAATGGAAACAGCTGGGTGCACACTTGTTCGCAAATGATGTCATAACTACTTTCACGACTGCGGTGGCGTTGCATGGAAACGCTGCTCTGTAGATCGGATAACAGATGCTTTTTATGAATCTGTAACTCGCGTGAGCCTTGGGTGTCGTAGTTTTTCAGCAGAAAAGTTTTATATCTCGTGTGTTTAAATTAATTTAGTTGTGGTTCATCTTACTCCCAATATCTTTATTAAACCATCAAATAAACAAAATTATACAATAAATTGGTGGCAGGGCCACTTAAAATTAATCCTCACTTCGACTGACAGCAATCATGTGGCAATTAATATTGCTAAGACTACTGCGCAGTCGCTTAAATACCCTAAATTGCGCAATCCTCGAAATGTCATCTAGAGTCTAATTTTAGCTCAGTTTTTGAAAGGTTTTGAGTTAGTTCAGAATTCCCAGAATCCACACCCAAAAATGAATTCAATTTAACATCCCACTTCACACTCAAAATCACACGGCAATGCAAAATCTCTTAAATACAGTCAACTATGCATGCAACAATAAATTATGGAAAATCGCAGTAGAGTGGTAAATTTGTTTTAATCAAAACAAAAAGTCACAGCCCTATGTAAAAATCCCACGACCAGATTTTGAAATCGACACTAAAATATTAATTTTTACATTGCATGTGCCCGTAAAATCATTGCTGAATCTAAATTACACACGCTAAGCGCATGCCAAAACACAGTACAACAAATTCACACTTATACACATTTTAACCAACCATTACACATCGCACACAAAACGTACAATTAATATATACAAACTTACAACACACTTTGCAGATATAAATTATGTCAAACAGTTTGGTAACTTCGGTTAGTACTACCTCCGAACTTCTTTTTGTTCAATTATGGGTCACAATAGTATGGTCAGAAGTTATTTACAGATGTTTGCCCAATGTCAACCCAAAAACTATAAAAGGTAACCAAAAATAGCAAAAATAACATAAGGTTAGGGTGAGGATCGAACTCACGACAAAACCCGTGTATAACTGTCTAAACCAGTCGACTCCGAACTTATTAAATGTAAAGAACATAAACTATTTAAATTCACTTTACATGCATGAAATATTGAAAGTGGTAAACAACCAGAGAACGGTACATGAAAAAACACAGAAAGCTTGTTTTTGTCATTTGTCAGACTGTACACAATTTTTGGTTTTGACTTTGTTAATATTCTTCAAAATCATGCTGAACCCAGGCTAGAATCGACTTCCCCAAGCTTAGTACAGCGGGATATTAGATCCCTTACAGACACTAGGGGAAGGGGAATGGGGACATTATTTTAAAAACTCTAATTTAATAATTACTTGAAGTTTAAGTAAAGTCTGTTTTGGTAACGGGCGGGTGGGCGCACTTGTAACACTGGGGGGTCAGTAACATTGGGGGGGGCGTCAGTAACATTGGGGGAAAGTCATTCATTTATTTAACACTAAATTTGCTTATAGATAGTCGAATCGTATGATTTAACGCCGCTACAAGTCTATGCAAACAGCCGCTGATCGCCATGCTCTGAGAGTTATTTGTAGAAGCCCGTAGTTTGTCTCTGCACCTTCCGTTGCTTTCGAAGTGGTTGACCATCAGGTTTTGCTCTGTCGTTTGTGCAGGATTGTGGTATCAAATATGTCGATCGATTGGTTTAAATCATACCTTAACATTCTCGATCGTATTGCATCGAAATTGGTGATAAACCGTCGTTCGCGGTCTGAACCATAATGTGGTGTTCCACAAAGCAGAGTGCTTGGCCCCCTACTGTTAAACATCTATGTTGCACCTATAGTTGACATTATAACCAATGCTGGTTTCAAAACACACGCTTACGCCGACGACATTCAGTTTTACAAACATTTTAATAGCAGTAGCATAGCTAAAACTATTCGTTCAGCTGGGCTTCTAATGATAGTCCTAGGTGAATGATCTGCTGCAATATTATGCCAAAACTATGTTAATGTACTTCAGCCGCGGCACATATACTGTGAACATTGTAGCGGCTGATCAAGTTATATAATCTTTTGACTCAATGAAATTACAGGGTGTAACACTAGACTCGCATATAAAATTTTACCGGCATATAATAAACTTATCCCGAACCAGTATCCGTCAACTTAGCGAAATATGGCGGTTACATCCCAAACTGGACAACGATACTGTTCACCTGATTATGCGAGTATTTGTTGTGTTCCTTCAGAATTATTGTAACTCATTGTGCCACCAGCTGCCAAACCCTCGACTTCGTCCGCTTCCTTTGCTGCTACACAGCGTCACCAGATTTGTCTCTTGAAAGGGAATCCTACAGCATATCACCCCAGTGTTACATGACCTGCACCGGTTACCCTTGGACAAGCGCATACTGTATAAAGATTTCACTATCGTTCTCAATGCTCTCTGTTCTGAGACACCGCAACTGCTTGGAGGCACGCTGTAGTTGTCATCCGCGTACCGACTAGCTGCTAGCAAAATTCTTTGTATTGACGTTTGTCGGAGCGAGGGTTTTCGATCTATGCATCCAATATCGCGGTATGTTCTTCCTAGCGACCTAAGAGATCTCAATGAAACACTGCTACAATTCATGAACAGACTGAAAACGCATTTATTTAGACATTGACCGTATTTATAAAACGCGCCTGAGTAACGTTTGGCAAAATAAGCAATACATTAGTGTTTACAATTATTATTATTATTATTATTATTATTATTATTAGTTTATATTCAAAAGCAACATTGTGTTGATCAGAAAAATGTGATGATCAGTCGATCTGAATTAACAAGCGGCGTTAACATGTACCTCAGTAGAGGGGAAGAGGGGAATAAGCCACATGCAAGCTATGACGCCCTCGATGTACTAAGCCTAAGCCTGAGCCTTAGTGTAAGCTAAGGCCTCTAAATGACTCCTATACCAAACCTAAAACCGGGTGCCGCCCACCGAATCCCCGGCGCCAAGCCGTTCCTTTTTAGATTATAACGCCATGCTCTTCAGCTGGACTTTAGACTAGCTATCAATAAACTTGGAATGACTGGGACTGAAAATTCTTAAAGCAAATGTAAGATTTCTAACCTATATCACGAAATTTGTAAATTAGTATGTGCGAAATATTTATCACCAAGGTTGTTGGAGCGTGTGACATGTTAATCATTCGAAAAAATTAAACGGATAACTCAGGATATCCTGTTGCAATACTTAGGTTTTAAGTGCTATTCATTTTAAGAGTATTTTCGTCGCCGC
>JASANE010000223.1:0-49009 GCA_030248225.1 Trileptium ribeirensis | reverse complement strand
TGTCGTTCTTCATCGTTATACGTTTGCTGTAAATTGTTCTCTATAACTGATACAAACCCTGTGTTAATAAGCAAAGTCACCTCAGTCAAATTGGAAGAAATTGGGGCAATGTGTCCGTTGTCGAATAGCTTCTTGTATATAAAATGACAATTAATAGTTCACAGACTACGACAAGTATTTGTGTCCTGTGTGTTGTCATCTAAATGTTCCACAAAATAATTGTGTGGACCAGGAAACGAATACCGCAGTACAAAATATTTAGAAACTTAGCTAGATGGGAATAATTTTACGCTATAATTTTACAATTTCCCAAGTTGTAAATCTGCAACATTTATGCGGCGTTCACGTTATATTGTCCCCCACGTTTGGAACCTATGTACCACACACAGTGTCAGGCACACTGTCGACAATAGGGTGTCTTTAGACCCCATGTTTTTATAAATTATTTCAAGGGTAGCTAGGGGCATAGCCACTTTTCGGCGGTGTCAAGCACATGGTGTCTTCTTTGTAGTTCTAGACGCTGTGTGGTATATTCTTGTCAACATTCACATGATCTAGATACAAATACCGAGATTTATAAAAAAACCTACACAGCATAGGTGACTATTATATCCCATTAGCTACAGAATATATGCGTTACTGCTAATTCGCGCGAAATTTGTAGCTAAGGGTGTGTATGACACCGTAAACAAAAAATGTGGTAGCTAGGTGCGTGTCGCACACCATCGGAAATTGGTGTATGGTTTGGGTGTGACCCCGACTGACTATAACGTAGAGTCAAAACTGCACGGAGACAAAAGTTCCATCAGCGGGGACATTATAACGTGAACGCGGAATTAGTTCCGTATTATTATTTCCTGCTTGCCGACCAAAAATTTGGTCCTTTGATCAAAAATTTATGGAGATAAAATTTGCACCATATTTTGGCCTGAATATTAATACGGTAAATATTTCCAAAATTATAGGGAACATTTTAGAAATATATTTTAGGTGGAAAAACCACGTCACGGCAAATAGTGCTGCAATTAGTCAATTCCAACATCTCAGCGGACGGTAGGAGGCTGCAATAAGATTTTTGTCTTCGCAGCCATGCTGCGACATTGTCTTCGGCGTTTGCTAGACTCTGAATCGTACATTATACTACATTCCTGTTCGCGTTCATATTTAATGCATTTTCAGCCAATTATGTCAAGTTTTCTCTCGCATAAAGAACATATGTTGTATCTTTCTAACGTAAGCCTAAACTTAATGCTACGCCTAAACTTAGCCTAGGCCCACGGTTATATTTTTGTCCTGTGGTCACAGTAATGTGGGAAACTTGACATGATCGCCTTTATACAGACCATAATAAGTTCGTGCATGTCTCCCACGGAAAGTTACGCTATTATTCATAAATCATTATAAACCTATAACAATGGAATCTTGCTGTGATATGTTTTTCTTGAGAAAACCTCAATGTCTCTCCTTATATTTTACTCGTGGCGACTCTCCTGTAACTAAGCTTATTGACTTATTATCACATTTGTGGTTAATGAACATATATACAAGCTTATGTCCACGGGGATGTTTAGTTACCTGTATAATAGCTAAAATAAACCCCATTTTCATCACAACAAATCAGGCTTTGGAAACAATCTCAAATTTTGCGAACGTGATAGTATACAAAATTAAATATTTTACAAACAAGCGATAATTCCGTGCAAACTTCTACAATTTCAGTGGTATTTGTTGTTTCGCTAATGGCTAAGTACTGACACCAACTGCGTCGCAAAGTTATTGTGTTAGCTGATTTCTATTTGACGCGTAAAACTCGGTATATGACTAAGACTGCAAGAGTATGCAATCAATACTGACAATTTAACTACATTCTCCAAAACGTTTTGAGATGATTAAAAATTTTAAGTTTCGGTTTCGGCCTTCATAATTACTCAACACTACGTTTTACATTTAAAAAAACTCGAGAACTTAATAACATTTGGCAAATAATGGCTGATTACGTTGTGTTAGACTTCTGTTTGGTACCGATAGCTTGCTAGCAATGGTCGTAGTCAATAACCAACTTTAGTTCTCGACTTGCAAGAATATCTGTTTGCATTTGATACATACCAGAAAAGGGTTTCATAATTTTATGGTTATCTAATCGCTTTGAACCGCTTTTTCATAATACCATGTTTGTCAACGCTGTAAAAAGTACTGAGAGTAAAATTTAGGAACATTACAAAAATACACAGAATTCCTTAAAATATGGTAACATCGTTAGAAAATTTAGTCAAAAATTAAGGATGGAACGTAACTTTGCAGTGAGGGCCCACACCAGTCGAGCTAGATAGGCACCGCTCTTCCGGGATGCCGTGCAAAAATGGGCACAAAATGTACCACCGCATACGAGCACTATCGTTGACACCGGGGTCGCTCGTGGCTCGTCCTGAAAATGTGACAAGTGACTGAAATAGATTTCTTTTACCCAATAAGCTTGATAAAATTTACCAGTACTGATAAGCCAGGCAAACCTGTAGTTACGCCTATCGGCAAAACTTGTGCTATAAGATTAACGCAAGGCAAAATATGATGTTGCAATTGATACAACCAAATTGAGATAAATGTCTAATAATGACAATGCCATAGAAAAATTGATTAAAATGATGACCAGGCCGAATACCTTTTAAAATTCCCCTTTTAACTTGCGATCAATCGAAGAACCCACATATTTGCTTGGTTCCCTCGGTAGTAGAGAGCAGGGTACTAGAACGATCGGACGAGCAAAGACGGCATGAATAAATTGTCTCGAGCAGTAGAGCATTGACATTCAGCGTCTGGTCATCGTCGGCGAACGAGTTGCGTTGACCTGAAATCAAGAGATAAAATGACCAAAATGAGTCAAATTTATATTATCCGACTTTCCTCGAATGTACCAATGTTTATAACCGCTGATAAGATAACAGATTACTTTGCCAAAAACAATTTGTAAGTTTACAATCAAATCAAAATAACCGCAAAAGTTGTAAGGTTTGAGTCTTGCCCTAAAACTACCGAAGACCCGAGTTTACAGTCGTGAGACATTTCAAGTACCGTCCATTAGATGTCTAACTATTTCGTGATTCAAAAGTTGGAGTTTCAAAATGGGGCCCTTATTTTGAAACACAGAAATTGTCTACTGTTAACTGAAGACAAGAATGTAATAATATGTGAAATGATGAGATATGAAAATTAGACTAGCGCCAGTGAGGCCATGCAAATCCTTTTAGGTACAAATAAAATCCTAGGTTACTTTGAGCGCGAGGTGTGGAATGACGAGTACATCTTATTACGTATACATAGGCCTAAGGATTGGCTCTCCCTTGGTAACCTCTATTGAATCATACCACGAAACTAGACGCGGGCGCCAGCAAAATGGGCCAGGCCGAAATCCTGGTAAAGCCCGCCAGCTAAGCCAATCGATTTCCTAGGACTATTTGCACCGTTGCTTCTCTGTTGCGAGTCGACGAAGCTGGGACCGTATGGGCACCGTTCCGTAGGAAGCTGACGGTGCAGCTGGATAACCAGCCTTGAAAATTTGGAGAAGTTTTTGTTTTTAGTTTGGTTTCGACCGAATCGAATCGAAAATTTTTTCCTCTAGTACAAATATGCATATATAGTTTGCCATAAATGAAATATATTAATTCGTCACATACCGAAACTGATATCCACCAAACAATGTTGAAAACAACAATAAATCAATCGAACAGTAACCATAATCAAAATGCATCGCCAACCTCAAAGCATTATAAGCATAATTATATGTAGATTTTAATGAATCCAGCGTTAAATTCTTAGCATTTCATGCTCTCACCACGCACTGTTGTAAAATACAGCTAAGTTTCAACAATATATTATTTTGTAATATAGCCTACATATTGAAAGCCGTGCATACAAATGTGTGACAGCACGGTTAGCTATATAACAAGTCAGTTGTAGCATAGGCAGCAGTGGTTTCAAAATGTTTTACGCACGGTAACTCATTCAAACTCGTGCTATCGCACTCGCTAACTCGTTACAAACTGTGAATACAAATCTTTGAACGCACTGCTGCCTATGCTACAACCATTACTTATGCTGTGATACATAGTTTTTCTCGTCCACGATCTATATGAGCATAATTCTGAAACCCATGATTAAAATTAGTCTTATCCAAGGAATTCTACTGTCAGGTTTTCAAGCACATGTTTATTTTATGGTCTGAATACATAACAGGTTGGAATAATATCTCTATATGAAATACACTTAATGCAACACATTAGATGCCGAGTACTACGTCCCAAAACATGATGAATAAATACACTCGATTATCTAACATACAAAAATGTGTCAGTTTGAGTCTCACAGGAATTGTACTTTTGGTGTTCATAAATTCCGAAGATGATTAGTGCGTATTGAACTGACTGGCACATAACGAAGATATATACAAACAGAGCATAGGTTTTATAATGACGGGGTTTTTCTCTTTCATTGCTACATGTAATATCATGATTTCCGCAATGTTGGACCGTACTAAAGATATTCTGTATTTATATTATGATTGTATTGATAAAAAGTATAAAAATCTACGCGATATTAGAGTCTACCGAGTGTTGTGCTAGTGTTAACATGACCAACTATGGATTTGATGATAAGACTGAAAATAGATTGTTCTCAATAAAATGGGCTCAATCTAAGCATGTTTTGTAGGTACATAGATTTTTCGGTTTCATACCATGACTGCAATTTGTTGATAATTATTATCTCAATTATGCATTGATATTCATATATTGATTATATCCACGAAATCCGAGGTCCTCCGGGTTAATCAGGTCCCCCGGCGTTGGTCAAACAACCCTGTCCATTGGAATCTGAGCATCGCGACGCGTGGGGCGGAGTACGACGTCACAGGGTGATAATCCCCATCGCCCCGTACGAATATGTATGATATATTCGGCCAATATCACCTTTAGGGGCCGGACGTTATAACGTTAAAAAAGAACAGCTTAGAGCGGGGATTCGGCGACGGCAGTCCCCCGACTTAGGCTTAGTACATGGCTCATATAGAAACCTTAGCTTAGGCTAATACTAAGGCTTGGACTTAGTATATCGAGAACGGCGTAGCATGCATTTCATTTCCGCCCCTAAAGGTTACATTGGTAGATGTTTCCTAAACTATGCGACAATACATGTTGTACAGATATACTGTGATATATTTTTAGACTTTTGTCAGTCAAGCTATTTATATTCATTGATACGTGGTTACCAAGAGCCTACCTTGACTCTGAAATCAAATGGCGAAAAAGAACAAAAAATTTTGCCCCCTAACGACTACAAAATTTAGCCCACACGGTGTCATCGAATAGTGTTGCATAAAGGGCCAATTTTTTACGTCAGGAGGAGATCACGGTCCAGGATGATTACAAATCTTGGGTAAACTGCCATTGAAGTAACCTCGTAAAACAATTTACAATTAATTATGATGTAAACAGCCAATATTTACTAGGCTGTATTATTATTTATATAGATTGAAGGGTATTATCGGTCCGCGGCAGCGCACCACTTCTCTGTTTTGCAAAATTCGAATTATGATTTATTTAAAGACATGCACAATAGTTGAAATAACGACATACTCGTCATCGGTATGATACCAGTCCAGAATTACAAACATCCGCTTCATAATGTTTGTCAGATACCATAAATATAGTAAATTAGTATTCGGTCAAAGTAGCCTAGCTGGTAAATGTTCTGATTTTAGCATACTAGGCTAGAAGATCAACTTACCTTGTAAATTTTGTAGCTAAATGTAGTAATTTTGAGACGTAAAACTTCCACGCTTTTTAGTGTTAACAATGCCTGTTTTAAATAGAGCTGCTGCCATGACCTATTATTAGGAAAACAGATAAAAACATTGAAAATTTCAAGGGTTAGGTTTATATTGGTACAATTTACTTTGTTTTTAGCAGCACAACAGGATATACTGGAGTATAGCCCTATACTAACAATATTGGAAAATACTCAGCTATAGTAAAAATGTTTTTGAGGAACGAGAGAAACTATCAGCAATATACAAAAAATATATCTAGAAATCATACCGGGTTCTAGTCCTAGATTTATAATTACGAAACATTTATTATTTTGGTTGCAGTCTCAAATATCTTCGATATAAGCTGTTCACTAACCGATTTTCTTATACACCTTCATTGAAAATCTAAATATGAGGGATAGTTTAGTATAGTTTACACTAGTAATATTTTTGTCATTAATGTTGAGGGAAGGTTGATGATATATACTGTTCAAAAAGCAATGAAACCTATCAATTTTTAGAAAAAACGATTTTACTATCAACGGCACATCATTGACGTGATCAGTAAGTAGTAAAAGGGACAACCAGTGATGGATATTCCTCATATACTTTACCTTTGATACTTTCATGATCGTCCTTCTTACAGCGGGTTTAATATCGGGTTTAAATCGTGGCTATTTTCGTCGAATTTTGTGCAGTAGCTGTTTAACGCGGGAATTAATTTGTATATCGCTCAGTGTTTAACACATCTTTGTCGGTTCCCGCAAACAAACCACTCTTCTGTGATTTCAAACGCGCACGTAAACCAATGAGCTGTTTTGAAGCTTTGCTTGCTTCTTCGCATAACGACTGATTAATAACGCATATGTAAATGTACGCGATGTGACAAGCTCTGTTAATGCATAAAGACATCGCAGCACGAGTTGGTCAAATGACGAGCAACCATGTCTAACCCGGTCGGTGGTGAACTCTAAATAGAGCTTTATTAGAATCAAAAAATCTTGTGCTAATCAATTAAGTACACGAAATTAGTACAGATAATCATAACTTCAATACTATGTTTGGCAAAAAACTTTGGATATTGGTATCTCCAAGATCAAAAAACTATTAAAAGAATTTTGAAAAAATATATCAACGTTGATATGATGTTGACTATGTGTGAGAGGAAAATACGAAAACAGTAAAATTTTGCCAACCAAACTCCCAACCGGAGCCTTAATATAATTTCCAGGCTAACATAATCGGAATCCTTGCAAAAGGTAGTAACTAGAAGCAAACTTAGAAATGTTCGCAGAACATGAGAAAAATCAGCGTCCGTATAGTAAAACTAATTAAAAGTATTTTGAGCAATAACTAACGTTCATTTAAATTGTTAAGAATTACTAATTATCTATCTTCAATTTTGTTACTTTTCTGATGTCAAGACACAACTGAGCTAATGTGGATTGCGCTTGATTACTGCATTGTTATTCAATGTTTACTGAGCTAATGCTTGAGGGTTATTTTACGTAAAACTTCGATTCATAAATGGCACAGTTCAATTTTACACCCGTCCTGCATGCATGATGGGTACTTTTACTAGCTATAAATTTCCGTTATATTGGACGAGAAATAGATACTACCTATTAGTAACTGATCAACAATTGTAGTAATAATAGAACGAATTACTGCTCTCTGAATTCCGATTACCGTTGTGATGGGCATAGAATATATACTATTCCGAACTACAGTTAAGCCTTTAGTGTTCCAAATTCAAGAAAATACACCATTTTGCATTAAAGTCTCAGCTTCATAAAAATAACGCGTAATCTATGGCAGCATTTTGTGCCTGATATATTGTCTAGTTGTGCCATTTACTAATTTTGGCTACGTGCAAGCTAAAGCTACCTGATAAACTATGTGGCAGTTTTACTACTTAGCTAGGCGCCAATATTTCTTATCTTACTTTTCCACTTTTCAACATTTCAATGAATGATAATCAAATCCCAGTTTTCCCGGCAGTTGGGAATTCAACGATTAAAATGCTTAGTATCTATTAGTAACTAAGGAACTATAAATACTAAAATACTTACTTTACTTTTCTATAGATTATAAAAATCGTGGAAATTACGATTTCTGCAATTTAACAGTCCGACAAAAAAGGAAAACAACATGAGATGCGCATTACGTTTGCAGGATCAAAGCATTACGCTTCGGTGGCTTATTGCTGATAATGCGTTGCTTCATTGGTGCATCATTTATTTGCGCATAATGAACACAATAAAAAGCCCATTAGTGGAAATACCCAACAAGTCATTGTCGTAATATATACTATTTGCGATACGAAAAATAAAAGCTATTTCATTTTGGATATAAAAATTTAGCTGGGGTTATAAAATTAGTTGTCGAGACAACCATTTATTGGATGTCATTATTGTTGAGCTTTTGCTATTGCACTTAAAAATTTTATAAATGCTCGTGTCTATAATATGGAAAGAATTCGTTACAATTGCGACAATCTGCCTAAAGCGCTCTATGACCGAAGATTTTCCAGTAGGGAAATAATTCGGGATTAGTTAGCTGCAAAATTTTAGGCGAGCACTGTAAAAAATATTACTTTGGACTGGCTAAACATTATCACAGGTATATTCACTGACAAAAATTTTATGCTTATGTTTTTATTTATGCGACACAGTAGCAAAATATTAGGCTTCAAAATGAAGTCCAGTCACCCACAGTTCCAATAAACTGCAGCCGCAAAATTGAAGTCCAGTCACCCACAGTTCCAACTTACCACAGACGCAAAATTGTTAAGGATTTTACCCCTCTAATTTGGAAAATTTCTGACTACCAAAAGTACGATTGGGATGTATTAACCTTGCTAGATCCCTGGAGGCACTGCCTTGGCACAACACTTATAACGAATATGCACGATACAAACTGTCCGCGATTAACTATAACATACTTATACTGCTATCGGCACCTAAACAGACATATGTTATGTATTTCACCATGGATCGAAATAGATGCAAAGCATGTTATTCATATCAAATCACCGTTTGAGAAAATATAAATGCAAAACATAGCTATACTGACATCGAATGAAACTGGTTAGGCTCGTAGAGTATAGAAAAGCGAAGGCAAAGCATAAGTTATCAAAAAATAAATCACCAAAACACAAACGCAGAACGCCCTCGAATCCGAATAAATATAAACATATGGGTAAGGTAGATATGATATGTTTGTGTTGAAAAAATGAAAGACATGTAGCAAAAGAATGCAACAATTGCATGTATATATGTTTATTACCATATAGCCAAATAGTCAGTCATAGCGTCATAAAGTACGGTGGAAACACAAAACATCGCTGATTTGAATATAAAATCTAAAAAAGTCACCGCCACGGTCGGCAAAAATCAGATCAACAATAGCGGCACCATACCATTACAACCGCCAGGGGAGCGTATATATGAACTGTTGTAGTGTCCAATTTGTTGTCTCGTTGTGGTTGTGTGCAATAAAAGACATCATATTTCGACCTCGTAGCCATAATTTTTCATCTAATCTCTAAGTTTTCGCTTGCCGGCCACATTGCTTTATAGCGATAAACATTGACACCGACTGTGTGACAAATGTCTTAAAGATAACACATTTAATCCATAGCAGCTTGACGAGGATTTCCTATATTAAAATCGTCGTATTTAAGTTTTATATCTTGGAAACTTAAACTATGCTGAAAATAATGGTTTCTGGCTTGCATACACTGCCTAGATCTTTTACGACTTCATCGCGTATCCAAGACTACTGGCAGGAAATTCTCTTAATTAAACAATGTTTTTTGTTACTTTAACAATGCACTGTTTTACTATGTTCTTAATTTTACTAACTGACGAACCTGATTTACTATCTAATAACTCTCCATATTATATGTTTTCACTAAGTGTATATTAGTCAAATACCTACAAGGCAACTCTAACAACAACAATAACGCAAAATTTTGGTTAGAACAAGTATCGAACAATAAATCAAGCTTATCTTCTAAAAACAACTATTTGTGAAAACTAAGTAAATGTATTTATGATACGAATCATATATAACCACACCAATCACGATGGAATATTTAAGATTATACGAGTCGTGGTCCAAAGTCTCATGGAGGGGGTTAGCCGGGTCAGCAAGCGCTTCGCACCGAGCGGAAGTCCGCACCGCAGGGGTTGGAATTACCAACACCCGTCCTCTAATGAGCATGTATGTTTAACATTATAAATATGAGAGATTAACGGATTAAATATAATGAAAACAGCTGTTCACAATATCTATTATAATATAATAAACGAGGAGTTTCATACATACGACAAGATGCTACATTGAGAAGAGTAACGTCCACTTTAGTTGTGAAGTCCTTCTACGTAAAAAACCATAGTAGCGTTAGAGTTAGACAGGGTACGATGAACATATTGCACTGCGCAAAATATTCAAAATTTTTATCCACATGGATACAAGCACTAAAAATCCTGGAACGCAGTGAGTAGCTTCATCTATCCAATCAGCAAATATTAAAGACCGGCTAAAGGAATTAACTCATATTTTATGAATTAACACAAGTGGTCGATGACCAAAACGTCAATAGCTTGTTAGCACAGCGAGTACTCGAGCATGCGCTAAAACCGGCAAATGGTTGATTGAAGACGGTTTTACTAAAGAAAATAATTTAATTTTGCCGGTTTACCTTGATTCAAAAGAACGCCAATATAAAAATTAGTTATATAGTTCAAACATGACCTTAAACCGTCAATAAAATGTTAACCCTGGCGAACAAATTTGGTCCAAATTAGGTTGCGTCAACTCTTAATTCCATCTTGAAAGCTACTAATGCAGTTTAGGCGAATCAACCAAGCTATTTACACATAATATGTGTTAAAAGTAAGTTTACATATGCAGCGTGTAGAGATTTGGGCTTTGATAATTATGGTGTCGCTTAAGTAATTTTACATTAGTATTTATATGACTATACGATTGAACGTAGCATACTGCCTATTTTGTAAAAAAATGAGTCGAGTAACCCAGCACTTTTCGAAGTCACATAAGATAACAACAAGTTTGGAGTGATATCGGTTTGAAACCGATATTTTAAGGATACTTTTTCCTTGTTCAAAAAAGAAACTTAGTAGCTAAATCGGCAATTGCGAGGCTATTAAAGGTTTGGGCTAAATTCGTCACTCAGCCGTTGAAATATCAAATTCGAGTACTTTAAGTGTTTACAGTTTACTGGCCTAAATTTTACGATTAATTTAACTATTTGTGTTATACAAGAATAGCTTGTATAATAATGTGACTGAAACAAATATGACGGGCAGGGACCGTAAAAAAAGTCTGAGTAAAATCTGTCAATTTAATGACAATGAACCAGCCACTAATAGTACAATTCCGGCACATTTTTTGTACGAAAAATCCTCAATTTTTTTGTTTTCACATGTAGATAAGTTATAAAAATGATTTATCTCATGTTGTGGCACTCTCCAAGCTAATAAAATAATATCTGCGAGTTTACCTGTGGGATACGGTATTGGGACAAACAAAATCTGAAAAGTAGTCCCAGTTTATTGTGTGGGTTCTACAGTTAAACTGCGGGACTATAAAGCATTATAATAATCAGAAAACGTCAAATGTGTGTAATTTAATGACTGCTTTCAAATGTGAATTTCTAAAAATGAAAATTTTGGGGACTTTTAGCCACACACTGGAAAAATTTGAAATTTTTTAGCCAAAATAGAAAAATTTGTATATTGCTAACCAATCCGGGAAAAAACATTTTGTTGTTAGCGGCGCTGGGTGCGAGGCCGGGATGCGGTAAGACACCAACTGGGGGACCTGGAGCAAGAAACTGGAGGACCTGAAATTAAGAGTTGGGAAGGTCAAAATTTACGTGGAGACATTAACTGAGGGAAACCTTAGAATGCGTTTTTATACCTGCGGCCTCTGACCACTCCCTTATATCGAAAAGCCAGATACATGCGTAAGCTTAAAATCACCTTTGAAAAAGGTTTAAAAATGGAAGCATTCTAAATATTTGAATCTCATAAAAAGCAAAATTACCTAATTTTGAAGCGTTCAATATTGCCAACTTAGTAAAGTTGTTGTTGTAAGATTTTATCACATATCAGAGTTGCCTAATTATTAGAAGTTCCAAGAAAATATATGCTATCTAAGAATCTGATTTCCGCATGGTATGAGATCGTGTGTATCAGTGTCGAGGTATGTAGCCTCACAATATTCATGGGTCTACAGGCCGACAAAGCCCAGGAGGTCGCAACGATCTTTTCCAAGCCTATTAGGTGACAAACTTCGCAGTCTGTAATTCTTCTTCTGAAGTCATCTGACATAATGATGCATCTTTTAGCGCTGGCCCAGCTGATATGTTGCTGCTAAACCACTATCTACAGAATATTTATATTCCGGATTGTTACTAGTTAAAATGGCTGTACTTATAAACCGAGCGGTAGCTTATTATTTTGCAAATACATAACAATTATATAAAAATATGCTTAAAAAAAATTTTTTTTAAATATGCTTACAACTAAGTGTTTAATTTAAATTTTTCTTCGCTGTCTTCTGGGTTAAGCGAGCTAAATGGATTTACTTATAAACCGAGCGGTAGCTTGTTTATTTTGCAAATACATAACAGTTATTATATAAAAATATGCTTACAACGAAGTGTTTAATTTAAATTTTTCTTGGCTGTCTTCCGGGTTGAAGCGAGCCAAATGGCTTTACTTACAAATCGAGCGGTAGCTTGTTATTTTGCAAATACATAACAATTATTATATAAAAATATGCTTACAAAGAAGTGTTTAATTTAAATTTTTCTTTGGCTGTCTTCCGGGTTGAAGCGAGCTAAATGGCTTTACTTACAAACCGAGCGGTACTTGTTTCTTTGCAAATACATAACAAATTTTATTACTATATAAAAATATGCTTACAAAAAAAGACGTGTTCTAATTTAAATTTTTTTCTGAATATTACAAGCATAATTTCTCACGCGGCAACTATGGATATTGTATTTTTTGAATATCAAATACAAAAACTGCTATTTATAGACTTTTAGTCGAAACCGTACTCAACTTGTGTAGCGTGGCCGGGGTAACGTATATTGTATTATATATATCTTCCTATCCCAGTTCAGGGCCGGCACATACAGATAGCGGCATAAACAAGCTCGGCTAATATCTCAAATATCTATACTTTTTGTCGGATGTGAATAAGCATATCATGAATTCGGACAAAGACATCGTTATACAGGAAGGCATAATACAATTATAAATTAGAACAGCTTGCTGCAACTTGTCGCAACATTACTGCAGCAACATCATGTTCAATTTATTTATGATACTGCAGCAAAATTACAAGAAAAACGGTAACTACTTACGTGAGCTTTTGAAATGGACAGAAAAATTAAGCCCTGAAATATTTTTTAACGAGATTACACCGTTGAGCAGGTTTGGCGATAGATATGTTAATATCATAAGGGTGGTTCAGGGCCAATCTCTATACCAATCTCATTTATCGTACATTTTCGGTTTTCTTGATCTTCTTTTATCGCTAACTTGCTTTCAACTGTGCTTTCAACGGTATATGACAACGTTTACTAAGTTTAAGAGTCAAAAGCATTCAACAACCATCGCAGTATTATCCGGTTACATGGGTTCGTTTGCTGCTGACCTTCATATAATCAATTAAACTGAATGTTACTTCAAACATCTAGTAGAGCGTGGTTTAAAATGTAAGTTTTGAGAAAACAAAATGTAAGAATATTATTTTATGCCCTGCAAAGACTTAAACAGTATTTCTGATGTTAAATAACACTTGCGCTTTGTTCCCAGCTAACGCTGGATGTTCAGTGCATTTATCTTATGGTGCCTAATGTGCGATTTTAATTACATAGCTAGACACAAGGTAAGACGTTCCGTTTTTTTCCTTTTTCTAAATAAAGTCCAATTTTCGTCATAGTTGGAGATTTGCCGTATTAGGCAATTACCATTTTAGAGTGGTGTACTATGTCAGACTAACAAATATGGCATATGGACATCAGATATCTTTAACTAATATTGCACAACTATAGGCACTACGTGTGCTTGTAACTCTTCATAACGGCCACTTATATCGTTATTTATACACATCACTTAGCACAAGCCGGGTCATACTATGAGTATTCAATTGTAATATATATTATAATAGAACTACTTCAGCTCGTAGCACTCCAATCCGGACCATCAATTATCACCTGCTTAAGCTATGCTACACAAGAATTTATAATGCAATATATCTGTTATAGATAGTTTTTATCTTAGCTAAACAATGAAGCTCATCATCAACAGCAAGGTTTCATTAAGTTAAACACAACTTAATATATCTGAGCATTTAAAATATTTGAGATTAACTAGCGTCCTTCTTTAATTGTACCTAGACAAAAAGTTTAATTCAAACCCCAAAACATTGTCCGAATCCATGATATGTTTACGCTATTTACATCCGACGATATATAGGTAGTTTTTATCTTAGCTAAACAATGAAGCTCATCATCAACAGCAAGGTTTCTTTAGGTTAAACACAACTTAATATATCTGAGCATTTAAAATATTTGAAATTAACTTCCGTCCTTCTTTAATTGTACCTAGACAAAAAGTTCGATTCAAAACCCAAAACATTGTCCGAATTCATGATATGTTTACGCCATTTACATCCGACGATGTATAGGTAGTTTTTATCTTAGCTAAACAATGAAGCTCATCATCAACAGCAAGGCTTCATTAAGTCAAACACGACTTAATATATCTGAGCATTTAAAATATTTGAAATTAACTTCCGTCCTTCTTTAATTGTACCTAGACAAAAAGTTCGATTCAAAACCCAAAACGTTGTCCGAATCCATGATATGTTTACGCCATTTACATCCGACGATATATAGGTAGTTTTTATCTTAGCTCAAATAATGAATCGCATCCATCATCAACAGCAAGGTTTCATTAAGTTAACCACAACTTAATATATCTGAGCATTTGAAATATTTGAAATTAACTAGCGTCCTTTTTTAATTGCACCTAAACAAAAAGTGCGATTCGAAACCCAAAACATTGTCCGAATTCATGATATGTTTACGCCATTTACATCCGACGATATATAGGTAGTTTTTAGCTTAGCTAAACAATGGAGCTCATCATCAACAGCAAGGTTTCATTAAGTTAAATACAACTTAATATATCTGAGCATTGCAAATATTTGAAATTAACTAGCGTCCTTTTTTAATTGTACCTAGACAAAAAGTGCGGTTAGAAACCCAAAACATTGTCCGAATTCATGATATGTTTACGCCATTTACATCCGACGATATATAGGTAGTTTTTAGCTTAGCTAAACAATGGAGCTCATCATCAACAGCAAGGTTTCATTAAGTTAAACACAACTTATTATATCTGAGCATTTAAAATATTTGAGATTAACTATTGTCCTTCTTTAATTATACCTACACAAAATGTTCGATTCAAAAAACAAAACATTGTCCGAATTCATGATATGCTTATTCACATCCGACAAAAAGTATAGATATTTGAGATATTAGCCGAGCTTGAATTTATGCCGCTATCATGATATGTGCGTCACTATATATAATACTAAAAAGGACTCTCTTGGGTGTCTTCACCAGTTAACTGGAGAGCAAACCTAGAGAGCGCACATGAACTGGGATAGGAAGATATATAATACCAAATGTACGTTACCCCGGTCACCAAATATAAGTTGTAGTACGGTTTCGACTAAAAGTCCTATAAATAGCAGTTTTTTGTATTTGTATTTGAAAATAGGATAGATCCATAGTTGCCGCGTGAGAAATTATGCTTGACATCCAGAAAAAAATTTAAATTAAACACGTCTTTGTAAGCATATTTTTATATAATAATTGTTATGTATTTGCAAAATAAACAAGCTACCGCTCGGTTTGTAAGTAAAGCCATTTAGCTCGCTTCAACCCGGAAGACAGCCAAAGAAAAATTTAAATTAAACACTTCTTTGTAAGCATATTTTTATATAATAATTGTTATGTATTTGCAAAATAAACAAGCTACCGCTCGATTTGTAAGTAAAGCCATTTGGCTCGCTTCAACCCGGAAGACAGCCAAAGAAAAATTTAAATTAAACACTTCGTTGTAAGCATATTTTTATATAATAACTGTTATGTATTTGCAAAATAAACAAGCTACCGCTCGGTTTGTAAGTAAATCCATTTAGCTCGCTTCAACCCGGAAGACAGCCAAAGAAAAATTTAAATTAAACACTTCGTTGTAAGCATATTTAAAAAAAAATTTTTTTAAGCATATTTTTATATAATAATTGTTATGTATTTGCAAAATAATCAAGCTACCGCTCGGTTTGTAAGTACAGCCATTTAACTAGTAACAATCCGGAATATAAATATTCTGTAGATAGTGGTTTAGCAGCAACATATCAGCTGGGCCAGCGCTAAAAGATGCATCATTATCTCAGATGACTTCAGAAGAAGAATTACAGACTGCGAAGTTTGTCAACTAGGGCTTGGAAAAGTCTGAACGTTGCGACCTCCTCGGCTTTGTCGGCCGGAAGACCCATGAATATTGTGAGGCTAAACTGATACCTCGACACTGATACACACGATCTCATACCATGCGGAAAATCAGTACTTAAATAGCATAAAATATATTCTTGGAACTTTCAATAATTAGGCAACTCTGATATGTGATAAAATCTTACAACAACAACTTTACTAAGTTGGCAATATTGAACGCTTCAAAATTAGGTAATTTTGCTTTTTATAAGATTCAATATTTAGAATGCTTCCATTTTAAACCTTTTCCAAAGGTGATTTTAAGCTTACGCATTATCTGGCTTTTCCAAATAAGGGAGTGGTAGGAGGCCGCAGGTATAAAAACGCATTCTCAGGTTTCCCTCAGTTAATGTCTCCACGTAAATTTTGACCTTCCCAACTCTTGACTTCAGGTCCTCCAGTTTCTTCTGCAGGTCCCCCAGTTCGTGTCTTCCGCGTCCCCTTCGCACCCAGCGCCGCTAACAACAAACTGTTTTTCCCGGATTGGTTAGCAATATACGAATTTTCTCTATTTTGGCTAAAAAATTTCAAATTTTTCCATGTGTGGCTAAAAGTCCCCAAAATTTTCATTTTTAGAAATGCACATTTGAAAGCAGTCATTAAATTACACACATTTGACGTTTTCTGATTATTATAATGCTTTATAGTCCCGCAGTTTAACTGTAGAACCCACACAATGAACTGGGACTACTTTCAGATTTTGTTTGTCCGAATTGCGTATCCCACAGGTAAACTCCCAGATATTATTTTATTAGCTTGGAGATGCCACAACATGAGATAAATCATTTTTATAACTTATCTACATGTGAAACAGGAATTGAGGGTTTTTCGTACAAAAATGTGCCGGAATTGTACTATTAGTGGCTGGTTCATTGTGATTGATTGACAGATTTTACTCAGACTTTTACAGTACGTGCCGTCATATTTGTTTCAGTCACATTATTATACAAGCTATTCTTGTATAACACAAATAATTAAATAATCGTAAAATTTAGGCCACAAACTGTAAACCCTAAATTCTCGGATTATAATATTTCAACGGCTAGATAGATTTAGCCCAAACCTTTAATCGTAGCAATTGCCGATTTATTCTAAGTTCCTTTTTTGAACAAGGAAAAGTATTAAAATATCGTTTCAAACCAATATCACTCCAAACTTGTTGTTATCTTATGTGACTTCGAAAAGTGTGGGTTACTCGACTCATTTTTTTACAAAATAGGCAGTATGCTGCGTTCGATGGTATCGTCATATGAATACTAGTGTAAAATTACTTAAGCGACACCATAATATCAAAGCCCAAATTCTACACGCTGCATATGTAAACTTCTTTTTAACACATATTATGTGTAAATAGCTTGGTTGATTCGCCTAAACTGCATTAGTAGCTTTCAAGATGGAATTAAGAGTTGACGCAACCTAATTTGGACCAAATTTGTTCGCCAGGGTTAACATTTTATTGACGGTTTAAGGTATATTTAAACTATATCTCTAATTTTTATATTGGCGTTCTTTTGAATAAAGGTAAACCGGCAGAATTAAAGTATTTTCTTTAGTAAAACCGTCTTTCAATCAACCGTTTGCGGTTTTAGCACATGCTCGAGTACTCGCTGTGACAACTATTGACGTTTTGTCATTGTGGACCACTGTGTTCATTCATAAAATATGAGTTAATTCCTTAGCCGGTCTTGATGTTTGCTGATTGGATAAATAAAGCTACTCACTGCATTCTTCGGGACTTTTAGTGCTTGTAAACATGTGGATAAAAATTTTGAATATTTGCGCAGTGCAATATGTTAATTAGCCTGTCTAATTCATTGGCTTCATGGTTTTTTACGTTCAAAGGACTTCACAACTAAAGTGGACGTTACTCTCTCAATGTAGCATCTTGTCGTATGTATGAAACTGCTGGTTTATTATATTATAATGATATTGTGAACAGCTGTTTTAATTTATCTTTTAATCCGTTAATCTCTCATATTTATAATGTTAAACATACATGCTCATTGACGGGTGTTGGTAATTCCAACCCCTGCGGTGCGGACTTCCGCTCGGTGCGAAGCGCTTGCTGACCCGGCTAACCCCCTCCATGAGACTTTGGACCACGACTCGTATAATCTTAAATATTCCATCGTGATTGGTGTGGTTATATATGATTCGTATCATAAATACATTTACTTAGTTTTCACAAATAGTTGTTTTTAGAAGTATAAGCTTGATTTATTGTTCGATACTTGTTCTAACCAAAATTTTGCGTTATTGTTGTTGTTAGAGTTGCCTTGTAGGTATTTGACTAATATACACTTAGTGAAAACATATAATATGGAGAGTTATTAGATAGTAAATCAGGTTCGTCAGTTCGTAAAATTAAGAACATAGTAAAACAGTGCATTGTTAAAGTAACAAAAAACATTGTTTAATTAAGAGAATTTCCTGCCAGTAGTCTTGGATACGCGATGAAGTCGTAAAAGATCTAGGCAGTGTATGCAAGCCAGAAACCATTATTTTCAGCATAGTTTAAGTTTCCAAGATATAAAACTTAAATACGACGATTTTAATATAGGAAATCCTCGTCAAGCTGCTATCGATTAAATGTGTTATCTTTAAGACATTTGTCACACAGTCGGTGTCAATGTTTATCGCTATAAAGCAATGTGGCCGGCAAGCGAAAACTTAGAGATTAGATGAAAAATTATGGCTACGAGGTCGAAATATGATGTCTTTTATTGCACACAACCACAACGAGACAACAAATTGGACACTACAACAGTTCATATATACGCTCCCCTGGCGGTTGTATTGGTATGGTGCCGCTATTGTTGATCTGATGTTTGCCGACCGTGGCGGTGACTTTTCTAGATTTTATATTCAAATCAGCGATGTTTTGTGTTTCCACCGTACTTTACGACGCTATGACTGACTATTTGGCTATATGGTAATAAACATATATACATGCAATTGTTGCATTCTTTTGCTACATGTCTTTCATTTTTCAACACAAACATATCATATCTACCTTTCATATGTTTATATTTATTCGGATTCGAGGGCGTTCTGCGTTTGTGTTTTGGTGATTTATTTTTTGATAACTTATGCTTTGCCTTCGCTTTTCTATACTCTACGAGCCTAACCAGTTTCATTCGATGTCAGTATAGCTATGTTTTGCATTTATATTTTCTCAAACGGTGATTTGATATGAATAACATGCTTTGCATCTATTTCGATCCATGGTGAAATACATAACATATGTCTGTTTAGGTGCCGATAGCAGTATAAGTATGTTATAGTTAATCGCGGACAGTTTGTATCGTGCATATTCGTTATAAGTGTTGTGCCAAGGCAGTGCCTCCAGGGATCTAGCAAGGTTAATACATCCCAATCGTACTTTTGGTAGTCAGAAATTTTCCAAATTAGAGGGGTAAAATCCTTAACAATTTTGCGTCTGTGGTAAGTTGGAACTGTGGGTGACTGGACTTCAATTTTGCGGCTGCAGTTTATTGGAACTGTGGGTGACTGGACTTCATTTTGAAGCCTAATATTTTGCTACTGTGTCGCATAAATAAAAACATAAGCATAAAATTTTTGTCAGTGAATATACCTGTGATAATGTTTAGCCAGTCCAAAGTAATATTTTTTACAGTGCTCGCCTAAAATTTTGCAGCTAACTAATCCCGAATTATTTCCCTACTGGAAAATCTTCGGTCATAGAGCGCTTTAGGCAGATTGTCGCAATTGTAACGAATTCTTTCCATATTATAGACACGAGCATTTATAAAATTTTTAAGTGCAATAGCAAAAGCTCAACAATAATGACATCCAATAAATGGTTGTCTCGACAACTAATTTTATAACCCCAGCTAAATTTTTATATCCAAAATGAAATAGCTTTTATTTTTCGTATCGCAAATAGTATATATTACGACAATGACTTGTTGGGTATTTCCACTAATGGGCTTTTTATTGTGTTCATTATGCGCAAATAAATGATGCACCAATGAAGCAACGCATTATCAGCAATAAGCACCGAAGCGTAATGCTTTGATCCTGCAAACGTAATGCGCATCTCATGTTGTTTTCCTTTTTTGTCGGACTGTTAAATTGCAGAAATCGTAATTTCCACGATTTTTATAATCTATAGAAAAGTAAAGTAAGTATTTTAGTATTTATAGTTCCTTAGTTACTAATAGATACTAAGCATTTTAATCGTTGAATTCCCAACTGCCGGGAAAACTGCAATTTGATTATCATTCATTGAAATGTTGAAAAGTGGAAAAGTAAGATAAGAAATATTGGCGCCTAGCTAAGTAGTAAAACTGCCACATAGTTTATCAGGTAGCTTTAGCTTGCACGTAGCCAAAAGTAGTAAATGGCACAACTAGACAATATATTAGGCACAAAATGCTGCCATAGATTACGCGTTATTTCTATGAAGCTGAGACTTTAATGCAAAATGGTGTATTTTCTTGAATTTGGAACACTAAAGGCTTAACTGTAGTTCGGAATAGTATATATTCTATGCCCATCACAACGGTAATTGGAATTCAGAGAGCAGTAATTCGTTCTATTATTACTACAATTGTTGATCAGTTACTAATAGGTAGTATCTATTTCTCGTCCAATATAACGGAAATTTATAGTCAAGTAAAGTACCCATCATGCATGCAGGACGGGTGTAAAATTGAACTGTGCCATTTATGAATCGAAGTTTTACGTAAAATAACCCTCAAGCATTAGCTCAGTAAACATTGAATAACAATGCAGTAATCAAGCGCAATCCACATTAGCTCAGTTGTGTCTTGACATCAGAAAGAAAACAAAATTGAAGATAGATAATTAGTAATTCTTAACAATTTAAATGAACGTTAGTTATTGCTCAAAATACTTTTAATTAGTTTTACTATACGGACGCTGATTTTTTTAATGTTCTGCGAACATTTCTAAGTTTGCTTCTAGTTACTACCTTTTGCAAGGATTCCGATTATGTTAGCCTGGAAATTATATTAAGGCTCCGGTTGGGAGTTTGGTTGGCAAAATTTTACTGTTTTCGTATTTTCCTCTCACACATAGTCAACATCATATCAACGTTGATATATTTTTTCAAAATTCTTTTAATAGTTTTTTGATCTTGGAGATACCAATATCCAAAGTTTTTTGCCAAACATAGTATTGAAGTTATGATTATCTGTACTAATTTCGTGTACTTAATTGATTAGCACAAGATTTTTTGATTCTAATAAAGCTCTATTTAGAGTTCACCACCGACCGGGTTAGACATGGTTGCTCGTCATTTGACCAACTCGTGCTGCGATGTCTTTATACATTAACAGAGCTTGTCACATCGCGTACATTTACATATGCGTTATTAATCAGTCGTTATGCGAAGAAGCAAGCAAAAGCTTCAAAACAGCTCATTGGTTTACGTGCGCGTTTGAAATCACAGAAGAGTGGTTTGTTTGCGGGAACCGACAAGAATGTGTTAAACACTGAGCGATATACAAATTAATTCCCGCGTTAAACAGCTACTGCACAAAATTCGACGAAAATAGCCACGATTTAAACCCGATATTAAACCCGCTGTAAGAAGGACGATCATGAAAGTATCAAAGGTAAAGTATATGAGGAATATCCATCACTGGTTGTCCCTTTTACTACTTACTGATCACGTCAATGATGTGACGCTAATAGAAAATTGTTTTTCTTAAAATTGATAGGTTTCATTGCTTTTTGAACAGTATATATCATCAACCTTCCCTCAACATTAATGACAAAAATATTACTAGTGTAAACTATATGTAACGATCCCTCATATTTAGATTTTCAATGAAGGTGTATAAGAAAATCGGTTAGTGAACAGCTTATATCGAAGATATTTGAGACTGCAACCAAAATAATAAATGTTTCGCAATTATAAATCTAGGACTAGAACCCGGTATGATTTCTAGATATATTTTTTGTATATTGCTGATAGTTTCTCGTTCCTCAAAAACATTTTTACTATAGCTGAGTATTTTCCAATATTGTTAGTATAGGGCTATACTCCAGTATATCCTGTTGTGCTGCTAAAAACAAAGTAAATTGTACCAATATAAACCTAACCCTTGAAATTTTTAATGTTTTTATTTGTTTTCTGAATAATAGGTCATGGCAGCAGCTCTATTTAAAACAGGCATTGTTAACACTAAAAAGCGTGGAAGTTTTACGTCTCAAAATTACTACATTTAGCTACAAAATTTACAAGGTAAGTTGATCTTCTAATGTAGTATGCTAAAATCAGAACATTTACCAGCTAGGCTACTTTGACCGAATACTAATTTACTATATTTATGGTATCTGACAAACATTATGAAGCGGATGTTTGTAATTCTGCACTGGTATCATACCGATGACGAGTATGTCGTTATATTTCAACGATTGTGCATGTCTTTAAATAAATCATAATTCGAATTTTGCAAAACAGAGTAAGTGGTGCGCTGCCGCGGACCGATAATACCCTTCAATCTATATAAAATAATAATACAGCCTAGTAAATATTGGCTGTTTACATCATAATTAATTGTAAATTGTTTTACGAGGTTACTTCAATGGCAGTTTACCGAAGATTCGTAATCATCCTGGACCGTGATCTCCTCCTGACGTAAAAATTGGCCCTTTATGCAACACTATTCGATGACACCGTGTGGGCTAAATTTTGTAGCTCGGTTAGGGGGCAAAATTTTTTGTTCTTTTTCGCCATTTGATTTCAGAGTCAAGGTAGGCTCTTGGTAACCACGTATCAATGAATATAAATAGCTTGACTGACAAAAGTCTAAAAATATATCACAGTATATCTGTACAACATGTATTGTCGCATAGTTTAGGAAACATCTACCAATGTAAGCTTTAGGGGCGGAAATGAAATGCACGCTAGGCCGTTCTCGATATACTAAGCTAGTCTTAGCCTAAGCTAAGGTTTCTATATGAGCCATGTACTAAGCCTAAGCCTAAGTCGGGGGACTGTCGCCCCCCAAAACCCCCGCTCTAAGCTGTTCTTTTTTCTAACGTTATAACGTCCGGCCCCTAAAGGTGATATTGGCCGAATATATCATACATATTCGTACGGGGCGATGGGGATTATCACCCTGTGACGTCGTACTCCGCCCCACGCGTCGCGATGCTCAGATTCCTATGACAGGTCGTTTGACCCAAACCAACGCCGGGGGACCTGATTAACCCTAGGACCTCGGATTTCGTGGATATAATCAATATATATGAATATCAATGCATAATTGAGATAATAATTATCAACAAATTGCAGTCATGGTATGAAACCGAAAAATCTATGTACCTACAAAACATGCTTAGATTGAGCCCATTTTATTGAGAACAATCTATTTTCAGTCTTATCATCAAATCCATAGTTGTGGTCATAAAATTGTAACACTAGCACAACACTCGGTAGACTCTAATATCGCGTAGATTTTTATACTTTTTATCAATACAATCATAATATAAATACAGAATATCTTTAGTACGGTCCAACATTGCGGAAATCATGATATTACATGTAGCAATGAAAGAGAAAAACCCCGTCATTATAAAACCTATGCTCTGTTTGTATATATCTTTGTTATGTGCCAGTCAGTTCAATACGCACTAATCATCTTCGGAATTTATGAACACCAAAAGTACAATTCCTGTGAGATCATAACTGACACATTTTTGTATGTTAGATATCGAGTGTATTTATTCATCATGTTTTGGGACGTAGTACTCGGCATCTAATGTGTTGCATTAAGTGTATTTCATATAGAGATATTATTCCAACCTGTTATGTATTCAGACCATAAAATAAACATGTGCTTGAAAACCTGACAGTAGAATTCCTTGGATAAGACTAATTTTAATCATGGGTTTCAGAATTATGCTCATATAGTGGCGCAAAATATTTACAAACAGTATAAGCCAATCGCAACTTCGTCCGTATGCCTGTCCGTAACTCCTATCCACGGGTGCTGAAGAGCGTGTAACAAGTTTTATTCCCGCATAATATTTATATTATCCGATCTTTCCTGACCCTGATACCATAAGATGCATCCATGCTCAAATTTTCTTTCCCATCACCTCTGTTGATGGCGATTAATATATTGCTGTTGACAGAGATGCAGTAAGAAATGCAAGGGACCGGTTTTCCTCCTTTTTTCAACTGAAGAAGGGTATCGCAAGGCCCCTGCTCCAATTTTCTCCAAACTCTCCCTTTAATTTTAAGTGCACCCACCTCATTTCTGAATAGTGTGCTACGTCTTTGCATATAAATATATATATATGCATAATAAAGAGGTTTCGTTTATAGGATTATACGTGGTAATTAGTTATGCGCAGGCAAATGAGTGCACGTTTTTAGTTACGTTATATCACTGTCAGAAAATTCTAAAAACATAACAACTTACATGAAGCATAAAAACCCCATAAGGCGTTAAATGTTAACAAATGTGTAAGGAAATTTGTAACTAATTAGTCCATCAGTTTTGCCCAGTTCAGTGGAAAAAATAGATTGAAATTGTTGAGTGTGTTGCCTTGCGAAACGTTACGCTCCATGCTGCGCGCATTATCTTGTGAGACACGTTTTCTGATTTTCGATATAGGGGCACGCACATTTTACAATGGTAGGTCGAGTATATACATGACATTGGTAGCCGGTTTAATTTATTCCAAGCTTAAATGAATATAATAGCTTATGTAAGCAGTCATAGAATATGTACGATATGTAACTTTTTAGAACTATTGCGTTTACTCTAGGCAACTACTAGTTATCGCTTTTTGCAGCGCGACTTTTGAGTATTAATCTAAAGAACTACTGCAACAATCTTAATTCAGTTCCAAGGATTGAGGAGAATCCAAAGATAGATGCAATCACGTATAAATTGTGATCCAACAGGAATTTCTAATTTGACCGTAAAAACCTCAGCTAAAATCATAAAAAAATTTAAATTTAAAAGCCCAAATCATGCCAGACAACGGTTCAACTGGTGGGTCATGTCAGTAAATTTTATTGTGTAACTCAACGACATTTTTACCACAGAAGCTAATACTTCCGTAAAATTCAACCCGGCTTATTAGCTTCAAATTGCCGTCATTCATTTCTCTTAATTTGATTTTACACTCGTCTAATATATATAGTGTGGTTGAAACATTTTGATGAGGAAAATGAATATTTTCATAGTTTAACAAATTATTACCCGCAAAAAATTGACATCATACCTTAAATTAAAAGAAACTTATTATAATTTCATAAGCATCGTTATGACATCATTGCTGCGTTAACGTTGTACATATAAATCCGTGCTACATTACACTATCACAAACACATAAACGTAAGCAAAATCAACACAACTGGGTTATGAAAGCTGAGTAATGAGTAATAATTGTGAATTTTTCTTTGAAGATCCGTAAATTCGATATCTATAGTTGTTCAAGCTCAAACAGGATGAAACCTATTTGTGCTCAACATTACATTTAGACGATATCGCACTACTGCATCTGTTAGTCGAATAAAGCCAGATTTAACGTCGCAACATAACGGATTTAAATTATATAAAGATCATATTGGTGATTACAAACCACATTTTTCACTTTATAGTCTTGTATATAATGCAATAATGGCTCTTGCAGACAAACAAAAAACCATATATATGGCCTTAACGCTGGTAACTAAGCATTTGCGTTTTAACATTATTTCTCAGTACTACCAACCAACCACGCTTCATGGTTACATATAGTCATAATCATAATAATAATAATAATGTTGAGGTACCTCGTTATCATTCATTGTTCGTTTTAATGCTGGGCAATCACTTACTTACTTACACTCTCTTGTATATACTGCATCAAGATTTTGTATTTATGAGCTATTTCTCTCCGCTTGGACTTAATCGGTTTACCGGGCCCGGTTTTATTAAATATTATTCACGACAAGCTTGTTAAAATCGTCATACATCGGGGTGCGGAATCTAGGCATTGGAATGTTTGCTGATATAGACGACCATAGTCGCAGGTCTTAATATACGTAAGCCTAAACCTAATGTAGGAGGCTGCCCCGCACTCAGAAACTCATACAATATACAAAGCTATTCTTTTTTACTAACCATATCAAACACGATCCCTTAAAGTGACATGGGCCATGCTACCACATGAGACGCACAAAAAGTTGCATTCGTTAAAACCGAACAATTACTTCTTCCAAAATTAAATTCATTCAAAATAATTGATTATAACAAGAGTGCATTAGGGAAGAGTGTACTCTAATGTAACCCCGTGTTAGATGGTGCGGGCGTTTTCGGCCAGACCCCCTCATTTTGGGGGCGGTAACCATGCAAACCACCCCTGCATTTTACAGGAGGGGTATGTCAGACCCCAGATTTGAATCTTCCCGTGCTTATAAACCAACCTCCCTAAAACTGTGGGGTCCAAGCTACCTCCCAGAAAATGACGTGTCTGAAACACTTCCTCCAAAATGAGGGGTCTGTGCATGACGACCCCTAAAAATGAGGGGAGTCAGGCCGAAAACAACCGTGTCATTAAGCACGGGTTTACATTAATTAGAGTGCAAGAAAGTGTCATAATCTTCCCTAATACACTCTTGAATACAATACTAAAAAAATAAAACAACGTTGCAACGCTGACACAATATTTCAAAATATTACTACAATAAATTTATTTGTAAGCAGTATCAAACTAAACCGAATTACAGTGAATATCACTGTAATACATACTGTTTAAAGCTATAGTAGAATCGTCTCTCATTTTCCAGGTATTGAGTTATTTATTAGCTTATGTATATAGTATTAATTGTTTATTTTACGTAGGCCTGACTGATTTCATGAATGAGCTGGTGCAAAACGTTGTACATTGCATAAATATAAAGCTGCAGCTGATTAAGCGACAATATGATAATATCTCTGTTAAGTAATAAAAATAAATAAAATAAATATCATTGCTTTTATAGATGCATGTAAAAGACTGTTTTCTCGGCAAATAAGACTTAGTTGGGGCCAAAGACAGCTTTGAAATTAAGTATTAGAGTTTGTAGCGTGGCGGTACGACTACAGTCTGTGATAGGAAACGATTTAACAATTTTTATATAGTATATAGGGAAATTACTGCAACGATTAATCAATATAACTGCTTAAATATATCCATAAATTGGTTTAAAAGTCATATATATACAATGACTAACCTATCATTTCGTTAAGGGGTATCCTACAATACAGAACAACTGCAAAGGAGGTGTCTCACTGCCAACACAATATACCGTTGAGTTTAAAAGGCGGCTTTTGGTGACTACAATTATCGAAATAAGTATTTACACTTAAGTGTCCAAAGGTGATGTGAGGTTACCACATGAGGGTCAGCCCTCCCCTGCCCAATATCCCCTTAAAAGCCGTCAACTAGTTTACCACAACCCTTGCTCTCACTGCGCTGAATTAGCGCGGAAGAATTTTCCCATTTATGAGAAGATTATCGTTTGTATTTTTCGTATACATAATATATTTCATACAGTCCAGCTTTTTGTTGTAACTTTTAAAAACTATAGGATTACCTTACCTTATAGGATTACCTTATAGGCTAGCACCCTATGTCACAGTGACACTTTAGCGGGTGCGTCTCAAACTATTTTTGAAAGCGGATACAGTGCTGGCAGTGGCAACATACATATCTTTCGGCAGAAAGATATATATTTTTGTATACACGTATATTATCAGTTTCTAAGAACCGCAAACATTGATGTCAATCGGAAATCCTTTTTTGTTCACGCTCTTAGTCGCCAGAAAATTCCACAAAAAATTGCCCGAGTGAAGCGCACTGACTCGTCATTTTCGAACTCCGTCGCAGATGACTGCTATTTTAAACATTTCGCATCTGTGTTCAACGAAGATATATTTTCATTGCCAAATAACATTATATACAACACAACGATCCGATTGACCACGATAAACTTCACTGATAACGACGTGACGACTTTATTTTTCAAGTTGAAACTCGACGCCGAGCCTGGCATTGACGGCGTCAACAATAATTTTCTGCACAACATATAGCCAGTCCACTGACACGTCTTTTCGATATTGCCATCGCGTCCGGGTCATTTCCGGAAGCTTGGAGAGATGGTACCAATATATAAAAACAAAGGTGATATATCAATGTGTAGAAACTACCGCACAACTAGACTGACCGGATCCACCAGCACAGTGCTTGAAACGCTTGTGCGGGACAAAATACTTTCTTTCGTTATCGAAAGAGACGTCATTTATTACAGTAGCATGGCTTCTTGGCAAGGAGGTCAACAACGACTCAATTACTTGAGCACCTTAACATCGGTACCGAATGTGTTGATCAACAAGACTGGCTATATGTTGCTTACGTCAATTTCCCAAAGGCATTTGACAAGGTTAACCATGGCGTTCTCATGTATAACTCGACCAATACTGTTTCGTGGACAACTTCCTGCCTATCTCGGCAACCGTCGACAGCTTGTCATCAACGGTGTATCATCGTACTGGTGCCCTGTTACAAGTGGCGTACACGAAGGCACCGTCTTAGGATTACTATTTTTTCTACTCTTTGAAAACTGTATCAGTGAATATGTGTCATACGCTGTTTTCAAATTCGCCGACTATCTGCGTATAGCGAGACGAATTAATGATCCCATGCCTCAATTCGACCGTAATACCTTGCAGTTCGACCCGAATGGTTTGTAAAGTTTCTGCAATGAGACTGGTACGAGTGTTAATGAGGACAAATGTCATGTAATGGATGTGAGATTCGCTAACCCTGAAGCTGCATACCTTCTGGGTAACAGCCGTCTTCATATCTCTGATGTTGAACAAGACCTGTGCGTCTTGATGAGCAATAATCTAAAGTTGCCAGAACATGGCGACGCTGTGTCAGCAAAAACCATAAGGGTCATCTTCGTTCTCCGACAGACCATACAGCATTTTTCCAAATGAATCTGGCTTAAACTATATAGATCACTCGTCCGTCCTCATGTTGAATATGCCGTCAACATTTGGTCTCCTTTTGTTAATCGGGACATTATGATAATAGCGTGAGTTCAACGTTTGGACAACAAAGCTGCTGGCACATATCCGACGTTGGACTATGCTGACTGGCTTCAATATCTCGGTTTACGAACACTCGAAACTCGTCGAATTAGAAGCGATTTGATCCTCGTGTACAAGATGACTCACGGCACCGTCGACCTCGATATCAACAAATACTTAGTGCTCGGGTTTGCGCTTACCTAAAACCTAAAACCTAAAATTCACAACCTAAAATTATAGATGTCTGGATGTTCAGAGTACATTTCTTTAGTCACCAGGTTGTACGACTTTAGAATGCGTTCACATACAACATCTTCAACGCCCCTTCTTTTTCACTGTTCAAACGGGCACTACACAATTCAAACCTTTTGCCACCCTGATAATCTGTTTTATTTGTGGTTTAACATTAACGGCCTTGCTACAAATCCCTCAAATAAAGTCTGATCAAGAAAGAAATCAAACCACAAATGAAATGCGACGATTTCCTTCAGTCGAACAGTACATCATGGGGACGAAAGGTATAGGGTATAACAAGAAGACGTGCGTTAGTAACAGCAATAAGTGCAACATATCTGCTTTAGGTCAGGTATGAAAGCAAACCTAAGCTTCAAATTCGAAAACACCCGAATCTCATATAGCTAAAACGGCAACTAGCTTTTTTGAGATATTAGCCGTGGTTAATAACAACAATTGTCAATATCAGCTTTAGGTCATTTATGAAAGCAGGCCCAAGCTCCAAATTGGAAAACATCTGAATTTCGTATGGTTAAAACGGGCGACTAGCCTTCTTTGGAGATATTAGCCGTGGTTAATAACAACAATTGTCAATATCAGCTTTAGGTCTGCTATGAAAGCAAACCCAAGCTTCAAATTCGAAAACATCTGCTCTCTTAAAATTTGTATGATGATAATTTCATACAATTATTGTGTGATATCATATCGCTAAAATTTGTATAAAAATTTACACAAATACGTGCAATTGTATGATGCGCCAATCCTACATGAATTGTGTACCACTTTGTACATTATGTATGATTATGTCAACATAAATTGTAAGAAATTGGCCACAATAAATCTGTGATACATTGTACATAATTTGTATGAATTGCAACACGGAATATGTATGATTATTTACATATCCTTTGTATGAATTTGCACATAAGAGTTGTATGACTCGTTACACATTCCTTTGTGTGAAATTACATGCAACATATGTATGATCAATCGTACATGATTTGCATGAAATTGCATACAAGAAATGTATGATTATTTTCACATAGTTTGTATGAAATTTCGGATAATAAATGTATGTTTTGTAACACATAATTTTTGATGCTATATAAAGCAAATATATCATAAAATTGAGAACTAGTGCAAAAATACCAGTTAGCTATAAACATTCATAAGTTAGGTGTATCATATTTCATACAAATATTTTAAAAATTCACACATTACATGTATCATATTTGATACAAAAATATATGAAAATTCATACTTTAAATATATTTAATCTCATACAAATAAATATAAAAATTCATACAATATATATTATTTTTCATACAAATATGTATTAAAATTCATACATTGCATATGTTGCGTTTCATGCAATTAATATTCAAATTAATACAATGCAGGTATGGTATTTGATACAAATGTATGTGAAGATTTTTACATTATCTTGTATATTTCATATTATAAAGTGATAAATTTCAATCAGTTACAACTGTATTTATTATACAAGCGTATCTAAAAATTCAGACGAACGAGAAAACTGCTTTATCAAATTCCATACAAAATTTTTTTGATATCCATACTTTGCAATGCATGAACTGTCGCACTTAAAATGTGCATGTAAACCTGACCACACAAATAATGTGCACATATATGTATGACATATGATGATAATTTTTAAGGGTGTGAATATCATATGGTTAAAACGGGCGACTAGCTTTCTTTGGTGATATTAGTCGTAGTTAATAACAACAATTGTTGTCAATATCAGCTTTAGGTCAGCTACGAAAGCAAGGCCAAGCTTCAAATTTGAAAACACCCGAATCTCATATAGCTAAAACGGGCGACTAGCTTTTTTGAGTATTAGCCGTGGATAATAACAACAATTGTCAATATCAGCTTTAGATCAGTTATGAAAGCAAGCCCAAGCTTCAAATACGAAAACCTCTGAAGCTCATATGGTAAAACGGGCGACTAGCTTTCTATGGTGATATTAGTCGTGGTTAATAACAATAGTTGTCAATATCAGCTTTAGGTCAGCTACGAAAGCAAGGCCAAGCTTCAAATTTGAAAACACCCGAATCTCATATAGCTAAAACGGGCGACTAGCTTTTTTGAGTATTAGCCGTGGATAATAACAACAATTGTCAATATCAGCTTTAGATCAGTTATGAAAGCAAGCCCAAGCTTCAAATACGAAAACCTCTGAATTTCGTATGGCTAAAACGGGAGACTAGCTTTCTTTGGAAACATTAGCCATCTGTGATAGTGTCGATACAGTCTGAAGCTTTAATAATTTTCAAGCAACTAACACACGGTTACACTTCAAAATGTGTATCGTTAGTTCAAACCTGGGATTTCCAGATTGCAATTCAAATGCAGTATTCATATAACGAATGAAACACTGTTTATCGTAGCGTCAATAAGTATATAATCTAGGTTTAGAATACGATATTAAATTTGTGCAACTACCGGTCCCAGCAGGTAGACTATTACCACGTTTAGTTCCATGGCTTTATTCATTCAATTCTATAATAAATAAAATAAAATTTAATTTAACTGCACAATTTGATATTGTTGAATTTTGAGACCTAAAATGTTTAACGAACATCCTGTACGTCACATTAAGCTTCCATTGTAGCAGTGCGTTATGATGATCCAGATCTGAGCTGTTTCCAGTAAGCAAAATTATGAAACTGGAACTAGGATTTATGAATGATAATACTAGATAAATAGTATGTATGGATGCTTAGAACGAATGACTACTACTTGCGCTACAGCGATTTAACATATTACCCAGTGTGACGCATAAAAACCTAAAATAATAGTTTGGCGATATAACATACATCAGTAAACTGTTCAACTCATGGTATAGCTATTTCGTTGTTTAAAAGGTGTGTGACATATCTCCAGAACATGACATTTCTGGGTTTCTGATGTTACCGATATATGCATAATATGCTAAAATTCGACTAGTAACTTAAATTATACCACATGTTATACCACCATTTTACCAATTATACCACTATAACTCGCTCAGTGTAAAGAGCAGGACTCTCTGTTCTAAGCGAAAGGTCTGCAAAAATCAAACATAGGCTATAGGTTACATGTTAGGTCATGACCATGTTGGATTGTATATGTACGAACGTGTGGTTTGTTGTATTGCGGCTGGTTTATGTATGTTTTTATTATTGTTGAGTTTTCCCGAATGTAAAAATACCAGATATAAATTCGGCAAAAAAGTTTTCTACACTGTAGTTGCTGAACTCAAAAATGAAAATTTTCGTATGATATTAACTTATCTTTTAGCAAAGGGAGGAGGTCACATATGAATCATACATCGACTGTGATAGGCTCTTAAATGTGAACCTTTTTATCAAGAGACAAACTGTACTACTAAAAAGAAAAACTAAAATGTACCTATCGACGTCCAATTGGATTTGCTATTCTACACTTGTGTTTAATTTCCTGTTCTTCATTAGATTTCAATAACAAATATTCGCATTTCCCATATATATATTAATATGTTTGTTGAGGTATAAAATTATTGTACCTTGTTATACTCTGGGGGATGCAGCTCATGGATATTTGTTTTGTTGCATAATATACTTTATAGATTCCACAAACTGTTGAAGATTCGTCAGCTGGAATGGACACTCAGATGAACAATAGTGACGGGGACGCAGCTCATGGATAATTGTTTTGTTGCATAATATACTTTATAGATTCCACAAACTGTTGAAGATTCATTAGCTGGAATGGACACTCAGATGAACAATTGTGACGGGGATGCAGCTCGTGGATAACTGTTTTGTTGCATAATATTCTTTATAGATTCCACAAACTGTTGAAGATTCATTAGCTGGAATGGACACTGAGATGAACAATTGTGACGGGGATGCAGCTCATGGATATTTGTTTTGTTGCATAATATACTTTATAGATTCCACAAACTGTTGAAGATTCGTCAGCTGGAATGGACACTCAGATGAACAATTGTGACGGGGATGCAGCTCATGGATATTTGTTTTGTTGCATAATATACTTTATAGATTCCACAAACTGTTGAAGATTCGTCAGCTGGAATGAACACTCAGATGAACAATTGTGACGGGGATGCAGCTCATGGATAATTGTTTTGTTGCATAATATACTTTATAGATTCCACAAACTGTTGAAGATTCATTAGCTGGAATGGACACTCAGATGAACAATTGTGACGGGGATGCAGCTCATGGATAATTGTTTTGTTGCATAATATACTTTATAGATTCCACAAACTGTTGAAGATTCATTAGGTGGAATGGACACTCAGATGAACAATTGTGACGGGGATGCAGCTCATGGATAATTGTTTTGTTGCATAATATACTTTATAGATTCCACAAACTGTTGAAGATTCATTACCTGGAATGGACACTCAGATGAACAATTGTGACGGGGATGCAGCTCGTGGATATTTGTTTTGTTGCATAATATACTTTATAGATTCCACAAACTGTTGAAGATTCATTACCTGGAATGGACACTCAGATGAACAATTGTGACGGCATTTAAACACATATGCAATACATTTTAGTACCCGTCAAACTACACGGCGAACCATTAATATAACCAGTTGATGCGGTGCAGGCGCGCCAATGAATATATATGGAACAGCATGACGTTGGGGCGTGATTAAGAGCGCAACAAGATGGGGCGGGTGCAGGGCTTGACTCTCCACGTTGGCGCTGGTACGCCAAAGAATAAAGTTGGAACAGCATGGCATTGGAACGTGGTTCAGAGCGCAACAAGATGGGGCGGGTGCGGGCAGGACCCCACACGTTGTACAGGTGCGCCAAGGAATAAAGCTGAAGCAGCATAATGTTGGGCGGGGTCAGGCGCGTCACAAAGTGTTGCTGGATCAGGCACGACCCCTCATCTTGGTACAGGCACACCAAGGAATAAAAGCCGGAACAGCGTGACGTTGGGACGTGGTTAGGAGCGCACCAAGATGGGGCATGTTCGGGCCGGATCCCCCACCTTGAAGCAGGCACGCCAAGGAATAATGCTGGAACAACATTATATTGGAACGTGGTTCGGAGAGCAGCAAGACGGAACGAGGACGGGCGGGACCACTCAAGGTATGCAGGCACGCCAAGGAATAAGGCAGGAACAGTATGACGTTTTGACGTGGTGAGAAGCGCAACAAGATGGGGTATGTTCGGGCGGGAGCCCCCCCCCCACCTTTAAGCAGGCACGCCAAGGAATAATGCTGGAACTGCATGATGTTGGGAAGTGGTTGGAGTGCAACAAGATGGGGCGGGTGCGGGCCGGACCCCCCACGTTTCGAGCAAAAGATACCACGGTAACGCAGGCCTGTTCGATTTTTCCGTAGTTAGTTCCACTTTTCGTAGCATGTTGCGTTCCCTGGCTGTGTTCACATAGATTTCTGCGAACCCGGCCACTTGGCAGGCACAAAACAGCAATATCCAGCTAGCAGATAACCATGCCATTAATATGCAAAATGCCATATCATTTGTAGATGGATTCTAGGCCCAATATTAGGTTACCGCTACATTGCGTGGGTTTCGGTTTGTTTGTTTCAAAGAAGGTTGTAAACGGACTTAGAGTAAACCTGATACGAGAAGCAAACAAATGCCAACAACCCCAGAACCTTAATTTTATTAAATGCTTTTTGTGTGAAATTTAAGTCTTGTGTAAAATTACGTACGTTTTCATTTAATACAAATTCATGCAACATACAGATTTATTTGATATCATATCGAATACCAAGAATTGTCACTGTAGTTAGGTATTTAGAAAATGCGTTGTATTTTCACCATTGTAAACGGTATTTTGAGTTAGAGAGTATCACTTTGCATTGTAACTATCGATACAGATAGATCCATATTTGGCGTTGAACTATATAAAAAGAGAGACTTGGCAGCAAAACAAATGCGTCATTTTCAACTGATGCTTTCAACTAGCTATAAAAATGTCTATTGAATTTGTACTCGATTAGTTTGATTGAACTCCAGGGCAAGATACCGAGGGAATTTGTCCAGATTACTAGATGTTTGGTGGTAGGCATCCCCTCCCTGAATATGCACCTATGGAGAAAATACCGTTTAGAACTGACATAATTTTTCTAAGACGTGTCTAGGTGCTTAAAATGTGCCCGAATTACAATACGAATAGTTATATTTTTTCCGTAAAAAATTGTTTTTAAAGTTCCCCCGAATATTCCACGGGAAATTGCCGCGTATGGATTTAGTTGTATCAGGATTTCATAGTACATGTAGCTTGAAACAGTAGCTCACTTATCTTTGCAAAACAAAAGGAATCAAAGCACTATATATCGGTGGACGGTTACTAATATATTATTTTTATCATCATTATAAACTTGGTAACGGCTGGACAGATCTAATGTCGTCTCAGGCAACATTAGAAGTTTTCCGAAGAGAGTTATGACGACAAGGTACAACATTTAAAAACCATGCTCGTCCGTCGTCATTCTCGTCCTGCTGTATCAGTGCCGTTCTGAGCATAATTAAGCTCTTAGGTGAAAAGGCTTTAACATAGCCGAAACAGAAAATCAACGAATAGTTACTACCAAAAGGCGGCTTTATGACTACAGATGTTCGCGGATACACCGATGACAATTTTCGTCCGTGTGTCAACCCTTACCCTTTTTAGTGTATCTTTACCTAATTAGCTGAACATGTTTTTGTGGGCTCGTTGCATAGGACTTGCCTGATACATGAACTAATACATGCCTTCACACCCTTTACATTATTTAGAGTACACAAAGAACAATTGAAAAAACTTTAAAAATGCATATAGCATTTGTTATTATGCAACCGATTGGCAGCAAAGATCATACCCCAGCAAGGCCATATAATAACGATCCTAACAAAAACTGACAATCACAGTTTACACAAACGAGAATATGAGACAAGATTTCTAGCTTCCTATTAAAGCTAGTCTTTGAATTTCGTTTACGCTGAACACGATGTATAGGTCAAATATAAAGATAAATTTTTGGTCCTACATTTTGTGTTGTTGTAAGGATTTTTTTCCGATAATATGTCTTACTACAACTCAGATATCATTTATGTATAGTAATATTTATTACGTTAAGTAAAGTACACTGCAGGTTATCTGTGAAACTACCGTGTAAGACGGAAGGGAGCCTCGGTCATTTTAACGTGCCCGCTAACAAAAATGGACAAGGTGTTATAAAGAACAAATGTCATGCCCTATGTACGTGTAACATTGTTTAAATATCAAAAGTAGAACATAATGTCTAAAAGGCATAGCGACGGATACACGCAACTAGAAATTGAGTTTCAGATGTTTTAAATGTGAATTAAATGTTTAAATGTGTAGAAAAAAGTGTTTTAAATCTGTAGAAAAATAATGCTTTACGTGTTTAATACGTTTTTATGTGAATAATGTTTACAAGTTTTAAATGTGCATAAAAAGATTCAAAAGCATAAATCAAATCAAAACATTCTTAACGACGACAAATACAAAGATTTTTTGAAAGAAAGAATATATATCATAATAACAGTATTTTCAAAACATATCGATTGCTGAACAGAAATTGAAACATGCGAAGACGAAAACATGAAATAATTGTTTTAATTTGCGAAATTCGCCATGTTTTCTTAGCGATATAGTCGCTATATATGGATATAAAAAACGTAAGATGAAATTTCGGAAGCTTACAGATTTAATTATTATCAATGTAAATCCGTCAATTGCTGTTATTGTAAACGAAAGCCTGTTTAGCCGAGTATTGCGTGCCAATGTCGAAAACCCATCTATTACTATAATTTAAAACAAAAAGGCTATAATAGTGAAATTGTGAATGAGGCTTGAACCGCCGATAGTAAGAATGAATTAATTGCGTGCTTTAACGCCTTTAAAGCATTGCAAAATGAAATATTACCAGTTGATGCGTAATGCAGGTTCTCACTTATTGAAAAATGTTTTTTTATAAAATTTCGACAATTTAATCCATATTTTGATGATGGAATCTCCCGTCGATCCGACGTATGAGATCACCTGTTGAACTAGGAGTATGCCGTACACTCTCGGCAATTGATTTACAGTACGGTTGTCACCGTGGCTGTCTATACGGTGGGGTCACGACTACAAGGGGGACAAAAGTTCCAAACAACGGAGACATTATAACGTGAACGTCGCATAATGTTTACGTGTTTTAACTGTGCAGAAAAAGATTCAAAAGCATAAATCAAATCAAAACATTCTTAACGACGACAGATACAAAGATTTTTTGAAAGAAAGAATATATATCATAATAACAGTATTCTTAAAACATATCGATTGCTCAACAGACATTGAAACATGCGAAGACGAAAACATGAAATAATTGTTTTAACTTGCGAAACCCGCTATGTTTTCTTAGCGATATAGTCGCTATATATGGATATAAAAACACGTAAGATGAAATTTCCGAAGCCTACAAATTTAATTATTATCAATGTAAATCCGTCAATTGCTGTTATTGTAAACGAAAGCCTGTTTAGCCGAGTATTGCGTGCCAATGTCGAAAACCCATCTATTACTATAATTTATAACAAAAAAGGCTATAATTGTAAAATTGTGAATGAGGCTTGAACCGTCGATAGTAAGAATGAATTAATTGCGTGCTTTAACGCCTTTAAAGAATTACAAAATGAAATATTACCAATCGATGCGTAACGCAGGTTCTCACTTATTGAAAACTGTTTTTTATAAAACTTGGACAATTTAACCCATATTTTAGAATATAGTTATATCATCTATATATGTTATACAATTTTATATAAACTCCAGTTCGCAGGAAGTTTGCTAATAGGCAGTAGCGTAGTGTTTAATCTTCAGAAAGAAATTCAAAGCCGTTCGGGCTCACTTATATATATTTAGAAATGGTACATTGCAAAGTTAGAAAAAACAAGCGTTCAGTGTGGGGGTTCGGGAGGCGTTAGATCCTGGGCTTAGCCTTAGTGTAAGATGCTAAGCCTAGGCTATGGTTCAAACTTAGTATGTCGAGAATGCCATAGCATGCATTTCACTTACGATAAAGGTTACATTGGCTGTATATTGATAGAAATGTTTTCAGATGTCACATATGTAACAGGTCCTCAAAACCAACTTTCTTTTTTACGGAATATATCATGGAATCATTTTTCGAACACACAGTGGTGCTGTGAAATTTACTGCAAATGTTGAAGCACTACCGCACGTATGTGGTCGACTTTGCTGGACAATCCGACGAACAATTCCGAGGCTAGAAATTGGACTTTCTCAACTTTATATAATTAAAATTCATATTAATATAAACTACAACAATAAATTTCAAAAACTTGTTCAACTGTGAGTATCAATATTACTCCGACTGCTTTATTAGACAACTTTAAACATAGACCATGCATTTTCAGGCACAATCAGGAAAACAATGTTGCAGTATTATGGCTTTGATAAAAACATTGCAAAGTTCAAATTTCATCCAACACATTCTTTTTATATATTAAGTTTCTGCGAGAAAAATATAAATAGACAAACATTGAACTCAATCAAATGCAGTGTACTTTACTTAACGTAATAAATATTACTACATAAATGATATCTGAGTTGTAATAAGACATATTATCGGAAAAAATCCTCATAACAACAAAAATTTACTCTTAGTCTTTCCTGACTAATAAATAACTATATTATATTTTATAATTCTGATATGGCATAAGAAATTCTGAATGGGCGGTGGTGGTTCGCCGTTCTTGATAATAAAAGTTTGAAATAAATGTGTCATCGGCATGTAAACGTTTGTCTGCTTTGTTTACTTAGCTGTGCTTAAAGTAGACAGTGACAGTCTTTTGCAAAGTCCGTTATTGAATAGCAGAAAAATATGTCCACCAAAGTGTCTTGTTGTTTAATGGAGGTGGGTGATTCCATTTTAACGCCTACTTAAAATTGGCCTAGAGGTTATGCTCTGTCAGTGGTTCCGTGTATTAACGACATGTCAGCGTCACACTTCCTTTGAATAGACCAAAAAAGCAGATTAATTGTGGCTTAGGCCAATTCAAACTTGCATCAGTATAAAAAACCAAAGTTGTACGGAGTATATATTTAGCTATTTAAAAAAGTATAAATTCATAGTTCAGATGAATTTTAGGTTCCTATAATTTCACAACAAGGGTTGTAAACATTGGCATAGCCAGAAGCTTCTTCACATGGGTACTTGATGTCTTTGAGGAAGAGATTAAACCAAACGGCAGATATAAACGCAGACTTGACGTTTATACCATTATTCAGGGGGTCCATAGATGCTGGTATGGCCTTCCCCTCTCCCTTCCGTGATTTCCCTGGGCTACGGTCATGATTGTATATCTCGAGGGTCTGGCGCTAGAAAATGTGTAATGTATTGAGCACAAAATGCATCTTAGTTTAAAGTTCTAGTCGAAATCGAAAATTGGAAACAACGTAAAGCACCAAACGTCTGTCTGATGATGTAGCGTTGCTATTACAGACTTTCAGCAATATTTTTGCTGTATAACATAAAATCGATTGTTGGTAAGTACATTCCTGTCGATCCTAAATTAAGACGACGTTTCTCAAATTGATCTTGTTGTTATTTATACTGGACGTCTAAGAATTTTGGCATGCATTATAACGCTCTATATGATACATCAAACCATGCATAATTCATAAACAACGTATCTTGGTAAATTCTTCAGGAAAACAAAATAAGTTGCTCATAGATAAAAGCTCGTTAGAAAAGCATACGTAAGTTTATTTACCACGAATAATTTTGGCGAGCGTTCCACTATGTCACAGTGGAAATACCGGATACTTTACGGTGACTTCTAGAGTCCGTCTAGCAACTGAAACCTTCTCGGATCTTACCACATTTATGCAACGAAAAGGTAAATAAGTTGCGCAAAGCAATATGTGATTTATGTTTTTTCCGTAAGTATTAAGGGCCGTCGGGTAGCTATGGTCGCTATAAACTTCGTACTAATATGTGATCTGCTTTTCGAGTCTGCAATATATTAAGCATATCTTACATTTTAATAGAAACTACAGCGTAAAGAGCAATACAGTGTAGTGCATGAATGCATATTGAATAATGTTTCCGGTAAATTGATTAATGACAATTTCAAGACTCAAAATGAGCAATAAAAAGTTCCGTACATAGGTACCGCAAAATTTATCTATATAAGACACCGTCACAGAAAAATGTTTTAAAATTAGTCTTGGAGAGGCTCGCCGGCCGCACTTTGGAATACCATCCGGGAAAATTAACCGGTCAGTCGGTAAACCGGCTGCCTCTTATTTCTAGCCACCCGTTTTCCGAACAGCTGCTTTTCTGGGCGGCCGTTTTTGCGACCGGTGGTCGGTTTTCCGGCTGGCCATTTCACCGACCGCCTTTCCGGCCAGTGCCCCACACATACTACAAAATCAAGATTTAAATTTCAGAGTTTTTCTGGATAACAAAATAAAAATCGGTCAAAAAGAGTAGCTAGTAATCTAGTTTTCGAAAGCAATTAGATAGCATCAACATCATGATTTTGAATCCCAGCCGGTATCGATTCGTGCTGCCGTTGTTGAGCTATGCGTGACATCGAGTTCATCGTAATTAAATGATGTAAAGGGCAAGCTATAAGACTGAGGTTCGGAATATGTCTTCAACTGAAGTATATACGTTACGGCAGTATAAAAGCTAGCACTGAGCATAATACTAACATCGACTACAACAGAAGCAATCGTGTCGATACCTATGTATAGGCGGATTAGAGCCGGCACAAACACGAAAAGGCCCACGAGGGCATGTCATGAGTGCGGATATATTTATACGTGTTAAAATATTTGTATAATTATACATCGAACGAGCTACAAACAATGTGAAATTGAGCATATTATTATTCACCTAGGTCAACCTATGCTAACGAACTTTTGGTCAATTTTATCTATACGATCAGACGAATTCGATATGTGTGCAGAGAGCCAGTTTGAGTTCATAAGGGGATTCCAACAGCAGACGAAGAATTTCAGTATTACCGTTGGGTGTTTACCCTGGGTGCATGCAGGCGTTAATTCAGCAATAAAACTGCGATCCCTTGTTGAGATGTACGGCAAATGTTAACGAGGCGTTATTGAAGAACAGGGTATGCCTTGCAAATGATCATCGTCGACAAGCAATTACTCACAGATAAATGTTTCCAAACAACAGAAATTTAGCAAATTATAGTTTTTCATTTATTACTGAATAAATTTATCCTAAGATAGACATCCTTCTGTCTAGCTGCAATACTTATACAGTACTAAACCGCAACATTTAATGCAACACCTATAGCTCGAAAACCAATTGGAGGAATTTCCTAACCTTTTTACTATTGAATACGATTATAGAATAGCACACACAAGTAAAATTATTTGCCTGTATCACATTTTGTCTGCAAAGCCTGTGGTTCAACAAAGCCTTGTTTCGGGCCAAAATCAGTTGGGATAAAGACGTTATCGTTTATAACTTAGTATTGGATAAATATAAGGCGTTAAATTTTTTTCAAGGTACGTGGCATAAACCAACGTTTCTGTAATAATGAAACAAACCGAATAAACCAAAGCTACATGAGGCAATAATGTTGTCAAAAACCAATATTTTGGACCAACACCTTGCCGGTTGAATTGCTTATTTATAGAATGGGATTGGTTAGTGCAATTTGGTTAGGATATTCATAGCACATACAATATTAGAGCTTGTAATACAAATATCACAGCAACTACCCATGCGCCAGAAAAATTCTGTGCTTTTTGGAAATTTAGAATAATTTTACTGTTGTCGAATATTACTTGGAAATGGGTTGAGTTAAGATAAATATGTATGGTACATCTGTCCTATGTTGAAATACTCATGAAGTTGTTGACTTAGTAATGGATCCACCTTATTTCTTAATTACCGGGCGAAACCCCATATTTTAAGTACAAAATTACACGTAATTATTGTCTTTTAACTTTTCAGTGTACCGCACTATACGCAAGAAATGTCAATACGGTTACTGCATGCTTCGAAACCATTTATTGCTAAAAACAACTGATAAACTGTTCAACAAATTTCAGGTTTGTCACTAATTGCTTATAGCAAGACTGAATTTCCTAGTCTTAATATTTAGACCTGTATCGCAAACATTTATAAGCTGACATTGCTAACCCAACGGTCTCAGCACAGCATCTAGTATATAACTGCATTACATTGGGACAATCCAATACAAGTAATAGTTTTAGCATAAGCAGCCGTGCGTTCAAATTGTACGCACGGTAACTCATTCCAACTCGTGTTACCGCGTCCACTTGGACTCATCACAACTTGGATACAGTTGGTTATGTTCCAAACACAACTGACTTGTAATATAGCTAACCCTGCATTCAGATATGCATTTTGTCTGTACGGATTCCTTACACATGTTACAGTACTACAAAAGGCAATGCTGATTTGAGCATTGTCTAACTAAAACCAAAAAAACAATGTCATCTGTAACAAAAACTCAACGCTTTTTTACGTTTGACACAGCTTTAATATCTTACTCACAACAAAATGTAATAGATATATAAATTTTTTCTATAAACGATCACATTCATTTCCATTCACACATATTTCAAATAGTTTAAATTGTTTCTTTTGTGTCTTTTTCCTCATTATTACATTTTGACTAAGAGAAAATCCGCATTACACGCATTTTTATTCTGTGCAGAAATATTTTTAAACAACAATATTCTCCTACTATCTTTTTTGTTTTAATTAGTTCAAAATTTGCAGGCGAAATGATTATAATTAGCTCTGATTTATTTGCAGAATGGATGCTTTAGTTCTTTTGCATCCTGCAAAATTGAATTGATGTGATTTTGCGTCATACACCTTCAGATTGATCGTTCATCCAACCTAAACTATTAAAAAATGAATACGAATCAAAGGTATCGCGAATAAAAAAAAGTTTGAAAAGACAGAGTAAAAAAAGAGATTTTTGTACATATAGTAGAGAACGCTTAATTGAAATAGCTTGGAACGAATAAAAAATTTACAACTAATGACGATTTAAATATATCCATCCAATTTGACCGTCACCAAAGGACCATTTTACATTACTAGCATTTTCACTGCAAGCCCGCTGCACTGTATAAGGGCAGGTCTACTACGAAATTTTCATAAACTAATAACTGAAATTGCTTGCATCATATGTAAGTTAAAAACAAGCGTAACTGTACAAAAGCAAGTTTTCATTAAGTTTTGGGTAAAAAAATATTTGAATGCCTAGAAAAAAACTGCCTGTCTTCAAAGATGATTATGATTGAAAGATGCTCGAATTCGGGTTTTGCTCGACCGAAGACAAGTGTATTTATATAGGTAAAAATTTCACCGGATTAGATTCGTATGAAAGAATTTGGGCTAAAACTCTAGCTACAACTCTACAACAAAAGCAAGCTTTCATTAAGTTTTGGGTAAAAATATTTTAACGCTTAGAAAAAACTGCCTGTCTTCAATGATGATTATGATTGAAAGATGCTCGAATTCGAGTTTTGCTCGACCTAAGACAAGTGTATTTATATAGGTTAAAAATTTCACCGGATTAGATTAGTATGAAAGAATTTGGTGCTAAAACTCAGGATTCAAATCGGCAACTAATCTAGTTCCGGAATGTCTTTTGTACTTTACATGTTAGGTATAGCGTGAAATGAGATCAAATAATATGATGTACGCTTCATGTTGTCAATTAGAGACAAATTGTTTTAACTAAACGTTGTTCTGGTTTTTAACTTATGTACAAAAACAACGGGGCTGAGAAAGACTACTTATATTTTAATAGTCTTTAAGGGCACATCTTATAGTAATTTCCCGTCGCGAGATTTATGCGTCATACTTCTTAGCGTTCACGATAATTATATACGTAGTAGTTTTCTAGCTGGATAGATACTGTTACAAAAAGCTTGCTATATATCAAGAATTTCAACTCAAGGCGCTTCAGCAAAAACGGAAACAAATTATTACTACGTCAATTAGTAAATACAATATTTGACGCGTAATATACGTTTCAATACCGTATAATGTTCGATACCATTTCTGTTTACTAACTGCTGAAGCAAACTACAATGTTTTTTCTTTTATTTTATTTCAGCGCTACTAGTTTGAGTGAGTTACTTTCAACTCAGCGTGAGATGCATCGTTTCACATGTGTGAAATCGTATTGAACCGTTCCAGAACGAGTTCGACTAAATCGGACCGCTGAGTTACAGCGTAACTCAGGCGTCAGTTACAATTCTAATTCAGACCAAGTCTGTTCACCTCAGAATGGATTAGAAACATCTTGGCCAAGAACTCCGAGCTAACAGAAGTCCTGAGTTAGATTTTTTCCAAGCACAGTAATTTCCGACTCAAGTCTAATTTAGAATACGTAACTTCAGGCACCGAGTAAACTATCAAAATCAGCCTGTGTTTGTTTGAACTCAGAGAAATGTAACTCAGAATGCTGAGTTAAAATCCAACTCAATCAAATAGCAGTGAAACCTTTTAGTGGTCGAATTAATTTGTGTTTATAGCAATGTTCGAAAGTTTCTTGCGCAAACCACTGAGCAATGTCGGCGCTGGTGTGCGTTTGCTTATGGAACCTTGACAAACGAGCAAATAACAACTCCGAATCAAATAAACGTCATCGCCACAAACTCGTTTAAAACTGCACTTCACAATGTCAGGCAGCACCCAATTGGACAGCGGCATGAAAGGGTTAATATTGTAGTATCAAATCTTGCATGTGCCGAATTCCGTCTGAATTTCTGTTGTATGTCAAATATAAAATTTTTATAGCCGGAAAAAAATTTGAAACCCTAAAGCATGTGACGACACGCTAACGCTGCGCTTGAGGGTTTTAAGTTGAATATTTTTTAAATTATACCAACAAAACGTTAAATTCAATTGATTCCAAAAGTTGTGTTCACCATGCAAACATTTTCCACTGCTAAACTGATGATGCATTGTTAAAAGGCGACACTAGGTGAAATATTTCCATGAAAAATTAATGCCATTGATTGCACTGGATAGTAACGAAATGACAGAAGTGGCAAAAATGGTTTAAAACCGGGCTTGATACAATAATTAAATGTTTCCACAGTACTGTAATAGTTCCAAGATGAATATCCTGCGCGCGAGAACGAAGCTGTAAAATTGAAATAGCATACATCCGTTTTAAGAAATTATAACCAGAAATTTTTAGGAAAATCGAACGCGTATTAACGGTACCTTAGCTTCGATGTATTACTTATTAATATTTCTACTGTAAATAAGGAATAATATTCTACGTTAAGCTATTTAGGTCAGGACACGGAACTCACAAATTTAAAATATACAAATTAATAGACGGGCTCCAACACACATCGGAATTGCGTCGCCGGAACGTCAGGTCTGCAAGCCGGGATCCACAAAGATTTATACAGAAAAGGCTGCTATCCAGTTGGACTATCGATCCAGTTCACACTACGAACCCTATTTCAAGCCATTAACCATTCCGAGACACCTTCTCAAGTACATACAACAACCAACAACACATAAATAACCAAAACACAAAATAATAAGCACGATTTGGCCAGTCAACCAAAGCTGTAATATATACGCTTAAGCATAGACCACAGAAAATATTAAATATCTATGTTCTACTAGAAACTGTTTCGTAATAATGTTAAACGTGTGAATATGAAACATTATGTTAAGTGATCTTATTTGGATTCGGTAAAATCGGAAATGAATAATTGCATCTTCGGTTTGGCTGTTGTAGGTGGTATCGTATTAACCATGGAACATAATTATTATGATAGTAATGTCAACAACAGCTGCAATACATATGGTTGTTTGTTCGAAAAATAACATTATATATGTAATAACGGTGACGCAGCTGCATGGCGCAACGTCCTAACACCATGCCCATACGACCCCGGCTATCATAACCTCAAGGGCGGACCCTAAGTCTTCTTTCTTAGTCACCTTCCTTGGTCAGACCCAAGAAGTTACGGAGCTTAGCAGGCCGCAGGAGTGCTTCACGGGGTGTGTTCGGACCCCGCCCGATGGGTTGCGCACGTGTCTAGTATTCTGGTATGATCACTGAGGTCCCCCAGGGAGGTTGACACCGAAACCTGCTCACAGGTCATGATGTCAAACCAATATTCCCTGTCCTAGTATAATGGAAGTTGTTTTATCTAGCGTAATTTAAAGTGAAATGCGTGATAATTTAGCTTTACTATTTAAATTTTGAGTTTCACCTAGTTTATCCTCAGCAGAACACTTAATCAGTTGTAGCCATGGGGCCCCCACAGGGTTCCGACGAGCCCTGAGATGTTTAACGTCGGACTATTTCTGTTGCAATGCGGTAACTCGACTGTGTTAATGTCTAGTGATAAGGTTGCCCTAGTAAATTTGATCTTTCGTGTGAGCGTGACTTTGCTAAGTAATTTGGTGGACCATTCTCGCCGTAGTACCATTACACAAACAGTTCAGTCTTGGAGGCGGACCGCTCGCGTCAGGGCTTGGGGTATTTTCGTCCGCAAGCCGTGGCACGAAGGGTCGGCCCGTCCATCTGGACGTCCTTATCACGCTAAGATTCCAATAACACGGGACACGTCAATTGATTTTCAAGAATTTATTCGCAAATGATGTACAAAGTCAATTAATAATGGGCATTGAGTAAAGTACACGTGTAATTTACAAACGATGACAGTGATACGCTACCCGTCCGAGTATTCGTCCCCGTGTCTAATGCGAAGGAGAGGGGAGAGGCGCGAGCGAAGGCGTTCCCGGCAGGGCCGGACCAGAATCTATCTACCCGAGGCGTTCCACGTCGAACGTTAACTAGGTCAGCTGTCGCTCGGGCTATGCGTCTGGCGTGCTTCGAAGTTCGCTCTCAACAGCGTGCGGCGATGCATGCAATTCGAGCCATGCGGGGAAGGGAGGGGTCTCGGTGTAGCAATGACCGGGCATGAATTCGGGTACGGAGAAAGCAGGGGCCTACAGTACAAGATAGAACTTAATCATGTTAATAAAATCAAATATGGTACACGGCATAACATTGTCCAGGCAAATGATGACTTATAAATGTCAATGAGAAAAAACTATCAATTACGGTTTAACCAACGAGTCGCCTACTTCTCGGTCCAAGGATAAAATGCGGTCCGCGTGCATTTTCCGTCCTACAACTGCTGCCTAACGCCCCTAGCTAGTCACTCATTCCACTCCGTCCCACAACCAGGTTCTTTTCTAGTTCTCCAATAGTGGTTGACTCAGCAACTTGCGTAGTCCAGTCGGGAGGTCAATTGTCCCGTGTCCTAATAGTCCATAACCGGCAAATCGGTGGCAGTGTGGTTGATTTTGATGGTGGAGTATCCCTCGGACTATATTATATCAGCCGGGGGGCAGAGTTTTGATCATTTTTGGAAGAGAATGCCCCGAATCGCTATTTCGACCGCCTAAATAGGAAAGAGGCACGAGCAGTCGTCCTCCCTGGCTAGCTCCTAGGCGATCGAGACCGCCGTTTTACCTGTTTTGACGGATTGCCTTGCCCGTCCTACCACTAGGGCGTGTTTCGCCTGAGGCGGGTGGGTATTTTCTTTTGGGGTTGTGTTGGTTGGTGCTTTTCTTTCCTTGTCTTGCTTTCGGTTTCTTTCGTTGCTTTTGTTTCTGTTGCCCGTTTCGTTTCTGTTGTTTCCTTTGTTTCTGTTGTTTCCCTGGTTTTGCTGTCCTCTCTCTATCGAACTCATCCTACTGCCTTACTACACTGTACTCATCGAAATTGTACAGTGTTTTGACTGCACGATCGAAACTGTGCAGTCGGGTTATCACTGAAATTTTATTGAAATTTATCAGAACTCGATAGTCGAGTGGATAATATGGAAAAATCTGCAGCGGACTTAATTTTTCTGTAGGATCCTAACCTAACAAGGGAAATGGAAAAAGAGAGAGAAATAGTGCAAAAGCTGAATCGGGGCATACACAGTACATAGCCTAACGGGTAACCAGTGATAAAATAGAAAAATACTTAAGCTCAGCGTATTAAGTCGCTCCAAAAAAAACGGGGTTTTGCACTTTCTCGGTTTGGGGTCAAATTGATTCGAGAGAGGTCTCGATTTTTCTTATTAAAGATGGGGGTATTTTCGAGTCCTCATTCCGAACACTGAGCATCCTAACGTGCCTTTGAAAAAACGTTTATTGCGGCCGATTTTGGTACCTAGCCATCCTGTCGATTCATTTTGGAAGCAGGTGGTGTCCTATGT
>JASANE010000221.1:0-22783 GCA_030248225.1 Trileptium ribeirensis | reverse complement strand
GATCCTTCGAATCACATTCGAGACAAGACTAAACTAAAATTAAACTTAAAAGTAAGTTAGCTAAGGTTATAAATTGTTGCAAATTATGCAAATTAGGTTGAGTAAGGTAAAATTTTAAGAAAAGAAAATTAGGATAAGATGTTTAGGGACCAATAATTAGGTGAAAAAGTGAAAAACCGAATTTAAAGGGTTTGGACCCCAGTAGCCTACCGGACCACCTGTATATTTTTTGGTTTTGATGAGTGTAGGGTCAAAAATATTTTATGACGGTTATCGGTTATTGAATTGGACAGGATTCGTCACCAGAAGATGTGGCGTTGGAGGTGTGGCCAGCAGTATGCCGGCGAAGTTAGTGGTCGCGTTCTTTTCGTGTCGCGTGCCTTTCCTTCATCGTGTGATATTCTTCATTAAGCGCTGCGGCGTGGCTAACTCGATTCATTCTGAATGCAATCATTAAGCAAAGCCGTAATTAAAATGTTTATTCAAAATTATTAACAATTATACAAGGCACAATTCTTTAGTACCGTAACTGAAATAAATTACAATATGTACCGGTATCTATATTTTACTGAACCTTGCTAACTCCGATATTTTTGGGCCAATTGTTTTTGACTATGCCACTGATTTTTTATTGACAAAGTTCTTGCTTCACGTTTGATCTAACTCGTGTGTTTGAGCGCAATATTATACTGAGTAGTTATCTGATAAGTTCGTGTAAAGGTAAGACTTAGTTTCGCGTTTTCCATCTTGTGAGGTTGGTACGTATGGTCTCAGGACGGCTGACCCCGTGCGTTTATATAACTGGCTAGTCCAAAGTGGTGGGATGGGGTGCTGCCCGGCATTTTCGACTGCCCCCGGCAACACGGAGGTACCCCTGCTACTACCATATGCAAAAATTCGGGTACCCCGCGGCTCAAAGCCCTCTGCTGAGAAAAATAAACGTCCAAATGCGACAAAATCCGGAAAAAAATTGGCCCCCGGCAGGTTCGTTCCTTAAAACCAACAGTATCCAGACGGCTTACTGATGGATATAACTAGTTTAATAAGGCTCTTGTGAGTTGGTACGTATGGTGTCCGGATGGCTGACCCCGTACGTTTATATAAGTACCTTAGCCTAGAGTCTAAGAATTACGCTAATTACGTGCCAGTTATACGTATTAATGTGCCCGTCTCCGGGCGGCTGACGAACCCGTTATAACTAGTTAGTAGCGCCGATTACTCCCTAGTTTCCTTACAATTCTCCGGCCCCCGGACTCCTGGCCGAACCGGCGTTCAGACGAGAACCGTTCCAATAAGTTGGCCACCCTCGACACGAACTCGCCCTTGGTGTACTCATGTAACTTTCTTCCCAATTAAACTCCACGGGAATTGCTCAGAACTAAAGGTTATACTTTGCAGCCACTACAGACGGACCGTTATAGTAAGGTTTACGGTCGTGCTCAACTATGCCACTGTTTTCTTTTACCGGGGAATACTAGTATAACTACTTTAAATTAATAAACTATTAAAGAACCTATTTGTGAAGTTTTGCATCATTAAACGTTAATTTTGTTTAGCGAGAAAGAAACCAGATCAAGGTTCAGAAACATTGTCCGAATAACTATTCAACTAGTGCCGTTCTTTACGTATTCAATATCGCTCTAAGCCGAAATGAATCAAAAGCTTTAAACATCGAGACTTTAAACACTCAACATAGTGCTTTATGCTATACCGAAATAAACCTCGAGATAAATCATAAACCACGCTCCAATAGCACAGCATTACAAGTTACCGTATAACATTTCAAATAAGAACGTATCGGTCGAGCGGGTAAATAACTATTAGCTACGTCGGATATTTAACAAAATCAAAATAAACTACAGCTGTCAACAGTGCTAGCATAATTCTTTTGCTAATATAAAACACCAAGTAATCGGAAAGATAACTATACGTAATTATTTTAGCGCATAAGCAGAAAAGTTATCGCAGTATCGCTCTCAATTCCAGACGGGAACCTCAAAAACAACAACCAAAAGACTGGACAACCAAAACCAAATTCCGCTAACTGGATGTTAGCTAATTGCGTTTAAGAATGCAATTTATGCAAAATAGTTCGAAACGAAAACAAAAAGGAACAGAAAGGAAAACATACGAAGACGAAACAAAGAGAGGGCGTGATATAATAAAAAATTTCGTCCCGGGATTCCCCCTGTAACCTAGTGGATCCCCAATACCCACAACCCCCACAAACAAGAGAATCGCTTTATAGGTATTCTTCCAAGAGTGTTGGAATTAGCTAAGTGGTTAAAAGTAATAACCATGAAATGATGATTCTACGTGAAACAACTTACGAAGCAGCAATGAGTATGATGTAATAAAAATTTATATATATTAAATTCGATTTCGCTAGTTGCCTCACGTTTGATAAGCTGTTATTAATAAAACTACGAAAATGAAATGAAAATATTAGCCAAATACACTGATTTATATAAACTTGCGATTATCCAGAAGCTAGATTTATCCTGACAGAATTTTTAAATATATTTCGCGTGCATGGCAGAGTATTACGTGCGGAAAGATGTGCGTAACTGTTATAACATCAAAATATGAGATGTATTATTTACCCGTACCCGCATGAATTTGGCTGATTTGTAGTTTAACCGAACTGGCGATGTTAATCCTGTTTTACAATCTGATCTCCAGAGCTGAGTACACAAACCGGTCTGCGGCAGCTCAATCTAGGTTTGTAGCAAATCCTAAGTGTATTCTAACATACAATTTTCACAATCAAATAAAAACTAAAATCGTTGATTAACAAGCTACAACTGTGTTTTATCTAAAACTTCGCATTCAAAATAAACTGATAAGGCATGTCGCACAAAGAGCACATCTTCGGTATCAGTTTAGCCACCTATCGTGTTGTCGGGTTTTGGTCCCTTGCCTTTTACACGGTTATGTTGTTGCAATTGCAAAATGCTCCTAAAGCCATTTACAGGAAAGGCGCCATCTTTGCCGAATCTTTCAGACTGCTTACGTATGCAACGAAAACTGAACACCAAGAGCACTGGTCAATCTGAGAGATATAACATATCTCAAGTGAAGTAAAATTATTTAGGCGCGTATGCTTGAAAAGATGGTAAGTGCGAATTTGAATTTTTTTCTGGTTCCTCAACATATAGATTTTGAATTTATTTATAAATATATGCAAGGTGACTGTGTCCATATTGGTGAGACAGTTAAAACCTAAGGCGTGTACAACTCTGGCAACCCCAACGCTTCTGCTCTCAAGTCTCTCGTACTATGATAAATGTGTGTGAAAGCTTAACAATAATTGTAATCAGAGCAAAATTACAGTGATTAAAAATGTTTATGTATATTGTAACAGCCCGAGCTTTTATGGAATTTTAAATAACATTCAAAATGCTTCAACAAGGGGATCAATATTAAAATCACGGGCGACCGGGTGTAGGTGGAGCGTGATCCTAACGTTGTTTGGTGTGTATATTATAACGCATTGTTGTCATAAAATGAAATGTATTGTTATTGTAATGTATCGCGAGGATCACGCTCCACTGAAGGTGCGCGGAATGATTTATGCACTACACTGAAACATGCGTTGACTCATGGGCATCCAGGCAATCCCAGAATGACGGGAATGTGTAACGATATCAAGTTATAAGTTGCAATTATAATGTAATTATACAAGGGACGGGCGCGCACTCGGATTGGGTCTGGGACAATTGCTTGACCTTTTTCACACCCGCCAGGTTAATGTTACGATTCCAGGCGCCTTGTAGCTTGTCCTCGCGCACATCCGGATTATTGATGTAATACTAATTATACTGATGATAATAAAATTGATGTGTTGTACAAAGGTGGGGTACTGCGTGTCAGGACGGGTCGGCAGGGTGCCGAACAAATGAACAAGACCTTTCGGAAATGATTTGGATTTCGAAAAGCACCCGCCCAGGCACGCAGAGGTAACATAATTTGTGTGTTCTTAATGTGTGGCGTTTAAGGAAAAGGGACGCCTGCAAAAGAACATCATTTTAATAGGGTGATCCAAACTTGCAAATTTCAAAGAGTTCTTGCTGAATGGGCAATCTAGCGTTAGCGAATTATTAACAGGGGTTTCTAAGGTGTCGAAATCGCCTCTTCGGGTCAACCCAACTCCCACCCGTAAGCATTCAGGGACCACCAACTAAGCGTTTAAACATCCAAATTTTAAAACCTCGGATCACCAAGAACACGACTAAAACTCCCCAATTTTTGGAACTTTACACCTCCATGGGATGACATACTAACAATTGCACCCTCAACCGGGGCCCCAATCCCTACCGACCCGCCCCGTATCCCAATAACTCACACGGGACACCAAAATTCTCTGTCTTTTCCTCCTAGGCCTCTAACAGGCCGCCTATATGAGATACCTTAAATATTATCTTTTCATCAGTAGGCGATCAGCCAGGACATGGACATCCCGCTACCGGCCGCCTACTCCTCCCCGTTCTTTAAATACGATTAAAAACTTATAGAATTCTGAATCAAATGGAGCGCCTGAAGCGCTTTTATATTTTACCAAAAACAAAACCTCGCGCCTACAAGCGCGAGGTTCTGCCTTGTTTACGTGCTTCTTGGCACGTTTCGGCCGTTGTCGAGCTTACATTATTTCTAGCGGCGTCGTTTCTTTGGTGGCTGCGCTAAGTTGTTCTGTACACAGAAATAATTGCAGACATTTGTTTTTGCTTGTTATATTCAGTCTTCTGGCACATAATATATATATTTGTATTTTATTTACGTTTGCCTGATTTAACCCTTTCATGCCCGAATTAATTTGTGTATCGTGCAATGTTTGACAAACTCAAGCCCGCGCCACCGATCGAACCCGAAACGCACGGATGAAACTTGTGTACGCAAACCACTGAGCTATTTGAGAGCTGTTGCTCGGTTCCTTAAGAAACCTCACAATGCGAGCGAATAACAACGCACGTTCAAACGTACGACATACGACATACTCAGTAAACACAACGAGTCGCAATGTGCGTTGGGTCCATTTGGGCCCAGTGGGCATGTGAGGGTTAGTTATGCGATAGATTAATTTTTAATTAACCCTTTCATGCCCGAATTAATTTGTGTATCGTGCAATGTTTGACAAACTCAAGTCCGCGCCACCGATCGAACCCGAAACGCACGGATGAAACTTGTGTACGCAAACCACTGAGCTATTTGATAGCTGTTGCTCGGTTCCTTAAGGAACCTCACAATGCGAGCGAATAACAACGCACGTTCAAACGTACGACATACGACATACTCAGTAAACACAACGAGTCGCAATGTGCGTTGGGTCCATTTGGGCCCAGTGGGCATGAGAGGGTTAATATTTCAAATTGTATAAATTTAAATTGGATTAGCGGGTTTGGGGGCTTATGGGGGTACAGGGTATAAAACGAAACGGCCTGAAACAGCATCGGGACCAGTCGGGTTTTGAGTCGCTTGTTTTGGCGGTTGTCGGCATTTTATTTTATTTTCATTTTTGGCTATGCTTTTCGTCTTCATATCGGGTTTTTGATTTATCCGGGTGGTTTCTCGCCGTACCTCCACGGCGAAGAGCCTCGCCTGGCGTTTGCCTTCCTTGCTTTCGATCACGCAAAGGACTGCCTTTGCGGACGTTGGAGCGTCGGAAAGCTGCTCCGCGCGCCCGTAAAGGCCATGCCCCGACGAAATTTACGAAATTTGTAAAATTATTCAATAAAAAGATTCCGCCCCTACTCTCGACTGGTTCCCATCTGTGGGACGTTGTTCCATGTATTTTCTAACTGGTCCGACGGCTGTTAGCTTTCTTTTCAAAATTCGAGGCTATGGGTTTAAAAGGGAAAAATTAACTTACGAATTCACGGCAATACGTGTAATTGAAGAGAAAAAGGGGACAAATTTTCATGGGCGTGCTAAAGAACGAGAACTAGAAAAGGATCACGAACCTGGAGGCGGTCGCGAGCACCGTCGCGGTTTTACGGTACCAAGAGTCTCGAAACAATGAAACTCGCGGGTATACGAATTTTTAGCGTAGTCTTGATCGATGGGATTCCCCAAACGACGGTGACGTACGGCTGGCTCCAGTCGCAATGAAAATTTAAGTGAAATAGGAGCGAATCTTAAGCTGGCTAGGACGAAATGCTTTGGACAGAGAGCGTAGCAATCAACTTGTGCAAATGGCTGCGGGCCTGGATGAGGGCGTGACTGGCATGCAAACTTAGTGCTAACATAGCAGGAAAATCACAGAACGTGTTGAGTTCAGGTGGATGGTGCGTTGGTAAGAAAAAGTCGATCAAAAAATGCACCCCTTGCTATTTCGGAGGATTGTGCCGTGCACGGTACCTTGTGTTATTATCTTAATCATAGTGGTTATCTCAATCATGATACGTGCCAATTTTTATGTGCTTATATATTGGTGCTCATCAGTGAATAGCTGAAGTGGTTCGAATTGCTCACTAGCGATAAGTTAACTCGTTTTACTTACTCAAGTAGAGATGGGTGAGACTTACAATCGTGCATAAGGCACTCCCAGCGGTTCACGAGTAAAACCTTAATTTGTACTAAGATGCAATGAGTAATAATACAGCGTTATGCGGCGTTCACGTTATAATGTCCCCAACGTTTGGAACCTATGTACCCCACACAGTGTCAGACACACTGTTGACAACAGGGTGTCTTAGACACCCCCATGTTTTTAATAAATGTTTTCAACGGTAGCTAGTTACGCGTATTACCGCTTACCGACAGTGTCAGGCACACCGTGTCTTCTGGCAGTTTTATTGACAGTGTTCGGAATTATTTGAGCAATGTTCATATGGGCTAGATACAAATATGGAGAATTTAGGAAAAACTCCATAGGACAGTTGACTAATAAACCGCATTAGCTACAGACGGTGTCCGTTATAGTTAATTCCCGCCAAACCGGTAGCTAAGGGTGTGTACGACACTGTCTAGAAAAAATGTAATAGCTAAGGGTGTGTCGTACCCTCGGCATTTGATATACAGTATGGGTGTCACCCTGACAGTCTATACGGTAGGGTCGCGACTACAGGGGATCAAAAGTTCCAAACAGCGGGGACATTATAACGTGAACGTCGCATTAGCGCCTGCGAGTGAACAGGTATGTGCCGGCAAAACGCTAAGAAAATTCACTCACACATTCTATTTATGGTTTCTAATAAAATAGTTGCAGGCGGAGGTCTCTCACCCGTTGCCTTACACAACGACCTAGATAAAATAAAAAGGGGGTCATGGGGGCAGCTCCCCAGGGCTCTGGCAATGCTGTGCACACGCGATGGTCCGAAATAGTCTCACAAATAAGGGCCTAGTTAAGGATTTATATGCGCAGTATTAGGGCTCTCCAAATTCGGTTCGTGGGGAATTTTATATCAACGAAGGAAAGGAGGGTCAGCCTTATTGCTTGTGAGCGGGCTTAGGGGTTGACCCTCCCTCAGGGGGACCTCTATACCACTATATACGTGGGCCAGAATATGGGCCAGGCCGAACACCCTGGTAACCCCGCCGGCAGCCTGCTAAGTTTAAGCGACTCCCTTGGGTCGTCTAGCGGATCACCGGAGAGTCGTGGAATCCGGGGTTGTCCGGGCACCACACCAATAAAATGGTGGTGCAGCTGGGATCCTTTATGGCCAGAACTGGTCCTAGTACATATATAGCTCAGAAGAATCCATTACACATTAAATATATATTGAGTCTAAGGTAGATATATATATAGTTTTTAAAGCAAAATTGAGAAAATTAACAAAAAAACCTGAAAAATCTAGGGAAATGTTTTGTTACCATTTGGTTTAACTACCTCACCTGTACCCACTTATTAATACACATTATGATATGCATATATCCAAGCACGCAGCAAAAGAAATGAGCGCCCCACTTTCCGAGCAAGAGTTGGCCAGCGTACCAACCTCAATTGTTCCGTAGCGAACGCCCAAACATTTTGAACTATGCATATGGTTATACGTTTTTTATTTATTGAGTTTTATTTATTTTATTTTTAGCCAGACACAACAGTAATGAATATTAGCAATACGAAAAAAGAATAATTAAAAAAACTAAGAATTTAGTAGTGTTGGCAAGGTCAGACTTGGGCCATTACTGGCTTCTAATAGCCTGCCATGACTGTCCAAAGTTTGTAGATAGCTGGAAAGACGTCTTTTGAAAATCAAGATATTAATTGAATCATCAATCTGCGAAGGGAGCGAATTCCACCAAGGAGCAGGCAAAGAATATTTTCTCATGTCCAAAACGAGATCTCTTGATCTCAAGTTTAAAGTTGTGACCTCTAGTCTGGAATAGTTGGGATCTAGAAAAGAAATCATTAAAATTTAGTCTGACAAGACCATTTATAATTTTATAAACCATAACCAGATCTTTAATAATTCTTCTACAAATTAAGCTTTCAACTTTTAGATGTATCAAACGTTGTTGATAACCTAAATAACTTAATCCTGGAATTCGACGAGTAAAATTTCTTTGAACATTTTCAAGTAAAATTATATCTTTTCGAAGAAAAGGATTCCATAACTCTGAAGCGTATTCAATGCTAGGTCTAACGAAGGATTTATAGAGTTTCAGAAGGAATTTATAATTTCGAGTATTAAAACATAAAAAGGTTAGATTGATTTTTTAAATGCAATTTTGCATATTGATTTGCATATATATAAATAATAATCAAATTTAGTATTTGGATAGGCCGTATGTAGAACAAAGCATTTTTAACTGCAACCGCTAACTGCGTCATAACTAACCAATCAATTACATTATCAAATCACACTGAACATTAAGCAAATTACAACCAGGCATGAAAGAATAAAATAGTTTGGAATCATCAGCAAATAACTTCGGTCTTAAATATTCTAAGTGCTTATCGATTCCATCAATAAAAATAGTAAATAATGTAGGACCCAAGGAGCTCCCCTGAGGAACACCTGATAACACAGGTAAAATTGATGAATAAACGCTGTCAATTTGATAACGAGAACTAAGAAAATCAGAAGGTGTAGAAAAATTTTACCCTTAATACCAAAGGCGTAAAGTTCCTGCAATAATATTGGGTGCGACACTGAATCGAATGCACGGGCAAGGTCCAAATAAATACAGTCAACGTTATATTTTTCGTCTAACATTCTTGTCCAAATATTAATAGTATCAAGGAGTTGAGTGATTGTAGATTTAGCTTTGATAAAACCATGCTGTGTACTGCCAATTAGATTTTCAGCTTCAATGTATTTTATAAGATGGATATTAATAGCCTATTCAAATATTTTAGAAATTACAGGAAGAATACTGATAGGACGATAATTTTGAACGAGAGATTTATCACCTTATTTAAAAATTGGAACGATTTTTGCAATTTTCCATTCATTGGGAATAATAGCTGTCGTATAAATAACATTAAAAAGTTTCAGAAGAGGAATAATTAGCTCATTCGCGCAGTTTGTGATAAACGACCGAGGAATATTATCAATACCACCACTGCCGGCTGGCTTGAGTTTATTAATAATTTGTAAAAGTAATTTCGCATCAAAGTGAATATCCGGCATAATCTTATCACTGATACTTAAATCTGATATAAGCAATCCATTATCATTAGTAAACATAGAATGAAAATATTCGTTAAACAAGTATGCTTTATGATAAATTTGCCGTTGCATTTTTCCAAGATGTCTTTTTGTGCATATGTAAAGGATCTGATTTCTATATTTTACGGAGGCGAAGCAGTTTTTTGTAGGCCTTATGAGTTGCAGTAGCCCAAATAGTCTAATGTCTTTTCGATTTTCGAGTAAAACAAGGTACAAAATTATCAATACAATACAGTATTACTCTTTTTAAATCAGACCAAGTTTTCTCAGCACCATTAGAGTGTATATAACGTAATTCGCTCCAGTTTCGAGACGATAAGAAGTTACGAATTTCAAAATAGTTAGCACGTCTAAAATTTATATAGCTGTAACAGTTTTTGTAATATTTAAACAAAAAGGACCAAATTTACCATGCACCATAAAATGTTCTGAATTTACGGAGTTATTACCAACATACACGTCATACACATTATCAACAGAATTTGAAAAAATAAGATCCAAATTACCTCCTGCATTATGAGTAGGATAAGAAACATATTGCTCAAGACCAAACTCAGTGAGACGGGAGGAAAAAAGATAATCAGGGCCAGATGTGTCATGAGTTATACCATCCCATTTAAGCTCTTTATAATTAAAATCACCCAAGATAAACACGTGGAAATTTCTAAGAACTGACGCCAAGTGGAGTAATAAAGAAGATGTGGAATCAAACTTGTTAGGGGTAGGCGAGCGGTAAATAACACCAAGAAAAAATGATTCTTGTTAGAAAGGTGGATGACTAGCCATAATGTTTCAAAGAATTTATTAGAAACCGTATCAAAAGTCCTAATTTGATAACACTTGGGCATAAAAACAATAACACCACCTCCTCTACCAGTACGGGAAGTATTATCAGCCCGAAAAATATTATGACTAACAACAAATTCAGAAAATATAGCATTAGAATAGTCTGAATTTAGCCAAGATTCAGTAATTGCAAAAACAGTTGATTGATACTGATGTATTAAATAAAGTAAATCAGGAATATTATTTCTAAGCGATCTTGCGTCAATAAGAATAAGTGGAACAAAATGTCCGTTGTGCCCAGCGTTTAGCGGTTTTCCAACTGCGCTGACCGAGGCTGTGTAATAATTTTTCCTTCACGGATAATAAGTTTGTGTTCGCCCGCAGCTCTGCGCTTTTTTAATTCAGAATGTAAAATTGCATCCGCTATCCGCTCTTTACGAGGCATATCTGGACGAACAAAAGTACTCAATTTAGCAGACGTGAAATCATCATCGGTTTTCATATGATGCGAGGCACGGAATGTTATTGAATATACGAATATATACATGCTGAAGCTCTGAAAAGTCTAAAAAGAGGGTATAGCAGAGAGCGGCGGTGGATCATCAGAGGGGAAACTGGAGTAGGGGAGGCGGCCGTCGTGTCGAGAGGTAGTTGCGGCGCTGTAGGCGCCTCAAAAAGCATCTATGGGTGCGGCGCCAGCCCAGCCTCTAGTAGGAGTTGGGTGATACTCTCAGGGTGATACACCAGGGCCTCGGTGGGGGGGCTTGGTTAGAGGCCTCAGGCGGCTAGATAGCAGCCTGCCCGGACCGCTGTATCAGCATGTATACATAAAATAACTTTTGCATTTTATGTTGCTTGGGTTCTTGTATTCGAAAATTCCAAATTTATTTAAATTCCATAATTTCTAGTTTTACAATGTTTTGCACTACAACTATGGGCAAAATTGGAAATTTATTATTATAAGTTTCAGTTTTTTATTAACTTTCACTTCATCTGAAAATGTTGTATTCGGATCTAGGTGCTTAGCCGGTAGCGTCGGATTTCCACTATTTATGAAACGTTTTGAGATCTATCCTGTATTTGAACAATATGTTGTTTAGATATTTTATATACTTAAGGGCTGTGTAGTGTTAGTGTACAGATTACCCACTGTCATTGAACAGGAGCACAGTATGCTACAGTGGAGGAGACGCTACGCTGAATTTTGAGCCCGCTGCGTTTACCCTCTGGAGTTGGGAAGGTTGAAGTACCGCCGGCTCCTCCCTACCCTCTTTCTTTCGGCGCCTTTGTCATTCATGTTGCCTGAAGGTAAGTCATTCTAAAAGCATTATAGGGTATTCTTCATTTTCTGTTGTTGGCTACTTCCGGTTGAATAGGTGGGCAGCCTCGGATTTTGTATCAATTGTGGGTTCTCTGGCGTAAAAGAACAATGGTATTCCTCATTCGTTCCCATCGTTGAATTTTGGGTTCCGCTTAATTTAGTTTCACTTGGCAAATTATTTTCTTCCTGTGCCTAAAACCATTAGTTCATAAAAAAAGACTGTCAATGTTGGTTGCTACGTTTTTATTCAACAACCAATGGTGACAACAGCAGAAATATCATTCGGGCAGATAATACAGTAAAAAGAACACCTGCCGTCATTTAGACACTTTACCGTTGGATTGATATGATGGCACACTAAGCCACTAGTCAACGGTTTTACGTGTTCCTGCATTGATTGCAGATCATTGGTATTACGATACGTTTTCGCAATAAGACTTCAAATGCTACAGGTGTCCTAACCTAGATCGATTGGGGCGGCCAGGAGAACGAAGCAATTCACGAAGGTGATACCTACAAAAAGAGACACAGCGAGTTGGTCGCATTTCACAGACTTCAAAACGCTTATAAAAAGTATCATTTGGAGCGCACTCAATTCCTATTCCATGCGTCTTTCTAAGGTTTTTAAATCTTGAAAAGATTAAAAAATATTACTGCAGAAGGTATTTAATTTACTCAAAAGTCACTTAGCACTAGAAGTATAATTAACAGTTGCTATTTACCGAGAACAACAACAAATTTAATGTTTTATATTTTAGTGTAATTTTCGGAATTGTTCAGCGAACAGGTACTTAGCGTGTTGCAAAATTAACCCCAGAGTTGACAAATCACAAGCCGTGAGTGGTTGGAGGTCCCGACGGAAAACTGTGTTTACCATTCAAGCTACATCGTACCAATCTTACCGCTCGGGCGCTACTCTGGAGTAGCATGCCTTAGTGCTTTGCCCGAGAACTCTGCTAGAAAAGAGTGCTTCCACAAACGACAAACATTTTTGTAGGATACGCGTCGATAGCCAATGCGCGACATAGTCGCACAATGTACTGTAGTATATATTTTTCGCATGCTACTGCAAATTGTTTCAAGCACTAACGCAGTTCAAGAAAGCTAACAATGCTACGAAGTAAAATGTAAAATGCAGATGTTTACTCTTGTAATATTTTGGAACAAGGTTTGAACAATTTAAGTTAATTTTTACTGCGTGTTTTAAAATATGTTTTAATACAAAATGCTGCTTCCATACAAGGTTTTTTAAAATTCTAACCGTTAATGATGAAGTTTCAATACAACTGAGAATTTGACCAAGCCAAGCCTGCCGTGATGTCTGAAAGCCGAGCCAAAGCCCAAGATATGTTTGAGATATTAGAGTCCAGTTTATCGGGAAAATGCATATTCGGCTCTTAAATGCTCTTTTTTATTCTAACAAACATTATAACAATTGTTCTTATAGCACAACAGTATGCCAAAAGCAAGAACAGTAGAAATTACATCGGCTTAGCTCCGCATACTTTTATTGTTTTGAAACCTGAGACCTGGTGGTAGCGCGTTATCCGAAACGAGTCGAGTCGGATAATGTTTTCGAAGTGACAAGTCGACGAGGATCTTTAAAGGCGCCTTATAATAAATATCCAGTAAACTTCCAAGCAGTGACGGATCCAGGATTTATTGTGGAAGGATCTCTAAGGGCGTCAGCTTCGCACATCCGTCTTCTTAGACGCCCACCTCCATCCGAAGTGCCGTGCTCCGCCTCCCAAGAACCGTACCCTCCACGCCAACACTCGAAACCCTCACCCCCCCGTCCGACGCGGTGTACCCACCCGCCCACCCGACTCTTCTAATCCTCCCTGCCCAGGTGCCACATCCAACCCGTCTCTCTAGACGCCGCACCCCCTCCCCACCCCCGCGGCGCCGCACCTCCTCCCCGCCCAACTCTTGCAGTACTTCCTGCCAAGGTGCCACATCTAACCCGTCCCCCTAACCACCGCATCCCCTTGCTTAGCCGCCGCATCATCATACCAACGCTCTAAACTCTACCCCCTAGGTTCCACACTCTCCCCACCCCCGCGGCGCAGCATCGCTCTCATGCACTCCTCTGTGGCGGAACCTGGATTCGACCTACGGATAACCCGTGGTTCCACCCGTGCTTCTAAATACACAACTGATGAAAGCACACTTAGCAACAGACTAGGAAAATATTTACCTACACTTAGCAAGCCGAGAAGCTAAATAGTCGATATGTACCTGCGCATTTTATTCACCAGAGAACACCTTTGTGGAATGAACGCGGCTTCATAAATAAATCTCTGCGCAGTCAAAGCCGTGTTCTCAAAATTTTCTTTAATTTAATGCGCTCTATTCGTGCAGCAGACCTTATGCCGCCTGAGGCGAAATAAAGAAAATAAATAATCAACAGACCAAAACAGACCAAACTGTACTTCTTAAAAAGGTGTATTTCCAAAAGACAGTAAGCGTCGGTTTTTAAAAAATTTCATTAAACTTTGTTTAAAAATGCACCAGTATTGGCATAATACAAATGATAGGGACACTGTTGTGTCCTTATAACTACAGCTCCACAACGCAACTGCTCGTAGCTTTATTATTTAAGAACACTATTCTATGATATGAATTATTTTTACTATTTGTCAAGGCCACAGTTTGTTCTATACATGGAAGTATTATGATGGAAACTATCTAGAAAGTGATGTATAAATTATATTATAACTTGCTTACGTTTGCAGGTTTTATTACATTAAAGAATTTAAACACACGAGGATTATGGACATTTACTTTGCCGGCGCGCCACGTATTCGAACTCTACGATAAGGCGATCAGGGTTTCTTACAGCGGTATTTAGAATAATCTTTTTTGTACATTTTGTTCGTCCTTCTATTAATTTGTTAAGCATAATTCGGTAATTAAACAATTCTGCAAACTGTCTATGTAAACAATCGGGCGTTGCGGAAGTTTATGTGGCAGGCACCTTACACCAGTGGGGCATGAAAGGCGATTAATAAGGCCGCCAGAACAATTTGTAGCAATAGCCAATTTTGCTCATATGGTGATGTCATACATGCTGACGCTCCGAGGTATCAGTGTATAGTATAGAAGCCCTGGGTGTGGTGGAGACAAAAATCTGACGACCTCCCACCTCCCCTGTAGCACCCTCATTTTACCAATTTTCGACGGGTACAGACCCTCAAGGGGTATGGTGGTACTCACAGGCAGGTTAGATCACTGCCTCGGGGGGCGTTCCGAGGCATCAGATGGGGCAGCCCTTCCCGAACACCTTTTCCAACAAGTATGGATAATCTGTGTCAAGCATTGGGTGAAGTTTGCGGTAAAAATGGTGTTCGTCTACTAGTATAACGTGTGAGTCCACTTTAAGTACGTGCACCTGGGTTGTGATTTTATCAAGTTAGTTGAAAATCGTAAAAATAATGAACGGCATATATAAATCGCTATCTCTCTTTGATGTACTAAAAGACCACTTGCAATACGGTACCACATAGGTGTTGTTCGCATTCACTGTTTTGCCATTCAGTGTCGCAATTTGCTGACCGCATACAAGAGCAAACGCGACTACCACTCCTGTTTTTTCGTGTAACACACACATTGACTGCCGAGCATGCGTTTAATGAACGCTGACAAACTAGCGAAATGAATAAATTTGAGCGTACGCATATTCCTTTCGTTCATCATACAGCCCCGGTTCGCGTTCACTAAACTCTGAATACCGACGGCTTAAATGTAAAAACGAGTTTTTGCACAATTAGGTTCGTGATTTAACAAAAGAACAACCATGGTGTGCACACCTAAACTGGACTTTACCATAAAACCAATACACAAGGTATCTACGAACATCGATCACTTAGTGTCTATCAAAAACACGGACGGTTAATCAGTGAATGAAACACCAGCAAGCCACGATATGCCAGCTTCAGCAATCCAATAGAATCTCCCGCTAGACCGAAATTATCCAGAACTTCCAGGTGGCCAAGCTATCATTGATTTTACCCAATGCAGCTGTCATAAAAAAGGCCCTGATACCTGACAAAATGATTTTAAGACAGCTAGAAACATTAGGCTTAGGAATATGGAAATATGTTATGCTAGCAACTTAACCCTCTTGCTTTACGTGAACGCTATAACGCCGCCTTAACTAACCTCACATAACCTGCTCAAGCCAGGCTGAGTGATTTCAAAGATATATACACCCGCGTGAGAAGTGTCGTTCCGTCGTGTCCAATCCATAAAGAACGTAGGAATGGTTCAGCTGTACGTTTTAAGCTTTTAATAAGGGCACGCGTCAAACTGCAGCGATTAACAGTTCGATTGACACAGAGCATTGTTTTGTGTTTAGCGTACCAGTTTCTGAGATGTAGTTTGTTAATTCGAACGATGCTATGTTGAAAATAGTAGATTGATACATTGCATTGCACAGGTTCTGAATGGAAATGCCACCATAACAAAACAGTATTTGGAATTAATAAAGTTCCTTGGATTATCTGGCAATCTCAGAAACCTTTCCATTCGCAACTGCATAATTGTAATTCAGTGCGCATTTTTTCAGCATATATATACCGCTGATGGCTGTTAAAAGAAAACTTCATCATTTTGTATCCATTTTAACACAATTATTGTAAAAGAATCAATTATTACTAATTTAGTTGAAGGCACATACAGACAATACTAGAGTCTTCGTACCAGCAATAGATAATTAAACGACAAAAATCCGCTCGTGTCCTGGCAAGTAGAAGTGGTAGAATTGCAAAAGGTTTTCAAACTGCTATAATTTTTCTGTCTTTAAGAAAACTACATCGAAGAAGCATAAAGGGTGCGGCATTACTGAACTATAACACTTCATAAGGCATACCTTCAACAAAAACACATAAGTACTTTCGGGCAACTTTTAAGATGACAATTTCATGTGGTTTCAATGATAGCAGTTGCTGTCTTGCAGCAGTACTTTCCAGTACAGCAGCATAGATAGTAATTATGAATATATAATTCCGTATTATGTTAGAACCGTCAAACTGTAAGATTGTTTTGGCATTTTTTCAAACGGAACTTAAACACCACGGCAATATTTTAAAATCAAAATGGTTGCCCTAAAGGAAAACCTGTAAATAAAAAAATATGCCTGAAACATTTAATAAATATGTAAAATAACGTTTCTTTAATATTCTTTATTTGTTTTAGAATAACATTTGGCTTTTGCACGTGATTGTACTCAGGGTTTCAGACTAAAAATCGTGCTAAGATCCACTTTTTGCTGAACATGTTTGATAATTTTAAGCTTAGAAAGAATACGCGTTTTTTGTAATATTTAGTTAAATTTTGTTTTATAATTTATCAATATTATTCGCTGATAATACTTTGTTCGTCTGAACTAAATGTTGAATTACCTTCACAAGTTCGAATTTTGTTCAACGATTATATTAATTTGATTGTTGTGTGAATATACGTTTCTTCATGTGTAAATGACAAGTGTGAATATCAATGATATACGCATTGCTAACATATGCTTTCCTCTATATGCATTATTCATGTTGAAAACAGCCGAATGCCCTTGATGTAGTTATGATTTCAGAAGCTAGATCAACAATAGTCACATTGCAAGATGGCTTACAAGATTTCCGGCCTATTGCCATTGACGACGGTAGTCAAATAATTGCCGGAGCCAGGTATATATCCAGAAATTTAATATTCTTTCATAACTGCACAAAACATATTTACCGAGTTACGTTAACTCATGCATTACGTTATCCACTCAACTGTTTTGAATTTCGCGTCATCTAGTCATAGGTGATCCTGAAAACACATAAGTTTTGTACGTTCCACTTCAGAAACTTTAAAAAATTTCATTTCGTTTCAATTAAAAATTAAAAATTCTGTGTATCTTAGCAAGCTTTGACGGAGGAACCTCTCACCTCATTTTTTAATTTGAACGAGTTTATACGGATAAGCCTATTTGCTATATATTACAATATCGTCATGTATTATAATCGGTCTAAATAAAAACCAATTGTTCGCGCGGCACAGAACATAATTCAGTTGTGGAAGGGATTATCAACTAAGTCTCTCTAGTCTCTGAACAGTTGCTACACCCAATGCACCACAGCAGCTTATATCATCTCAACATACCACCAATTGTTCGCGCGGCACAGAACATAATTCAGTTGTGGAGGGGATTATCAAATAAGTCTCTCTAGTCTCTGAACAGTTGCTACACCCAATGCTCCACAGCAGCTTATATCATCTCAACATACAACCAAATGTTCGCGCGGCACAGAACATAATTCAGTTGTGGAAGGGATTATCAACTAAGTCTCTCTAGTCTCTGAACAGTTGCTACACCCAATGCTCCACAGCAGCTTATATCATCTCAACATACCACCAATTGTTCGCGCGGCACAGAACATAATTCAGTTGTGGAGGGGATTATCAAATAAGTCTCTCTAGTCTCTGAACAGTTGCAACACCCAATACGCCACAACAGCTTATATCATCTCAACATACCACCAATTGTTCGCGCGGCACAGAACATAATTCAGTTGTGGAGGGGATTATTAAATAAGTCTCTAGTCTCTGAGCAGTTGCTACACCCAATGGTCCACAGCAGCTTATATCATCTCAACATACCACCAAATTAGTCTCTGGGAGGGATCTAGGGTTTCGTTGTGCAGGTTATCAAAAATAGTCTTCTCTAGTCTCTGAACAGTTGCAACACCCAATACGCCACAACAGCTTATATCATCTCAACATACCACCAATTGTTCGCGCGGCACAGAACATAATTCAGTTGTGGAGGGGATTATTAAAAAATTGGTTGAGGGGGCAGTTGCTACACCCAATGATCCACAGCAGCTTAAGTCTCTCAACATCTTCCCATTTTTCCCCGGGGCAGAGCCCTTATTCCGTTGTGGAGGGGATTATTAAATAAGTCTCTAGTCTCTGAGCAGTTGCTACACCCAATGGTCCACAGCAGCTTATATCATCTCAACATACCACCAATTGTTCTCGCGGCACAGAACATAATTCAGTTGTGGAGGGGATTATCAAATAAGTCTCTAGTCTCTGAGCAGTTGCTACACCCAATGCTCCACAGCAGCTTATATCATCTCAACATACCACCAATTGTTCGCGCGGCACAGAACATAATTCAGTTGTGGAGGGGATTATCAAATAAGTCTCTCTAGTCTCTGAACAGTTGCTACACCCAATGCTCCACAGCAGCTTATATCATCTCAACATACCACCAATTGTTCGCGCGGCACAGAACATAATTCAGTTGTGGAAGGGATTATCAAAGAAGTCTCTCTAGTCTCTGAGCAGTTGCTACACCCAATGATCCACAGCAGCTTATATCATCTCAACATACTACCAATTGTTCCCGCGGCACAGAACATAATTCAGTTGTGGAAGGGATTATCAAATAAGTCTCTCTAGTCTCTGAGCAGTTGCTACACCCATTGCTCCACAGCAGCTTATATCATCTCAACATACCACCAATTGTTCGCGCGCCACAGAACATAATTCTGTTGTGGAAGGGATTATCAAATAAGTCTCTCTAGTCTCTGAACAGTTGCTACACCCAATGCTCCACAGCAGCTTATATCATCTCAACATACCACCAATTGTTCGCGCGGCACAGAACATAATTCAGTTGTGGAGGGGATTACCAAATAAGTCTCTCTAGTCTCTGAGCAGTTGCTACACCCAATGCTCCACAGCAGCTTACATCATCTCAAGATACCACTAATATATATTTAATTAACATTTGATAAAGTCATCGCAAATCAGTTGTATCAAAAGTGCATAAAGAAAAATTTTGTATAAGAGTATGACACTCGGTTGTACTCATATATTTTCCGTTATACAATTATGTGGCCGGTTTACAGCTTACCCCACCTCAAGAATTTTAGGCGGGCTATACCACCAAGGTTCTTTGGTGGGAAGTATAGACCTACTCCCAAGGTTCCTCGGCACTAAACAGCATTAAAAGTTCCTCGATATTAAAAAGCAGTAGGAAGAAGGAGTCTTCGGTTATTTCTTTTTCTGCTGAATCCGATTGGTTGCTGCAGAGCTGATTGTTGCTACCATAAAGAACCTTGGTGTGGCACCCGACTAGGAATTCTTGGGGGAAGGGTAAGCTAAAATACAACCACATCATCGTATAAAAGAATGTGTATGAGTATGACCGAGTGTGCTCGAAAAATAGTCTTCTTGAAAAATTCATCATGGATTCTTGTTTGTTTATATTACTCTATTACATGGTAGTTTTATTATCAAGCTTTTTGTTTATTTTTATTATTTTTCATGTCTTTTATAGTACGCTCGATATTTTTCTATGGTTCGGGAATATCGTACCCAATTCTTTCAAGCAACAGTCGATGATGGTCGACTCTACTGAAGACTGTGACATTCTTCAGATCTTCCTTGTCAACATCCGCGGTATGTCTCGGTCCTTTTCGGTCATAAAGCTCGCCCAGGTTTATGACCTACTTCACAGTATGTTCTTGTATCACCGATCTGTATCCCTACCTGGTTCTCGGACTACTTAATCCATACCCAACCAGGTTCCTGGACCACTACATCTATACACACCATGTTCTTTGACCTCTATTCCATATATTGGGATGTAAAACATCTTTTAAAAACATTTTCGAAATTTTTTTATAAATTTCTACCTTCCTTGAACATGGGGGATCTGAAGTTAATGGTCAAAAAATATGGTGTGGGGAATGGTATAATAGCCCTAGAACTTACTGGTGGTATAGATATAGTGGTCCAAGAACCCCGTGGAGGTATAGATTTGGTGGTACAAAACCTGATGGGGTACAGGTTGACGATATAGTAACATAGTGGGGTTGGTCATATTTATGACGCACCAAGTAGTTCACATGCGAGAGAGGGGGGCAAGACCAAAATCCACAGGCGATGTTCCCTGGTACGTTGACAAAGCATAGTTAAAAAGTGTCGCACTCTTCAGCAAAGTCGAGCATCATCTACTGTTGCTTCCAGTAACGTGTGTCTTCAGGTCTTCTTATGAAGTTTCCTTTGTGACAAAAAAGTGTGACAACATAAACTATACAAACGGAACATTTTGTCAAGTCCTTAAAAGATTATAGAAGTCTTATTTTCTACACAGAAACGAGCCACATCGCTTTACTATGATCTTGGTTTATACCGAAGCCTAACTAAGATTTCTAAAGCTCAGAATGACACGTGGGGACCTTTGTCCGAGAAATTTGTAAAAGTTGTGTTAAAGTCCGGTCCCTAAAAGTTGCGTTAAATTGTTTATTGTGTAGCTTATAAATTATATTACTCCAGCGTAGAGGTGAGAATTTAGGCTGTGGTTTCGACTTTGCTTGGCTCAACTGTAGAGACTAGCAGAGACGAGCATGCCATAATATCTGAAGAGCCTAGCCAAGCCAGATCTTAAGATCTGTTTCTGATAGCTGAGCGGAGCCTAGTGTATCTTTAAAAGCCACAGTCGCTCTTAAAAGCTCTTTTACCCCATGAAAACATAATTATAACAGCTGATGTATAGTACAGCATTATTAACTGCCCAGATTACGTCGGCTCTGATCTTAAAAGCTCTTAATATAACTATGTTATCTCTAGTACTGAAGGAATTATTCTGTCTCTAATACTGGAAAATAGCAACTTGTTTTATTAGCAGCCTAAGAGCCGAGCATAACCGGACATGATTCATGAGGAGCCGAACCGGCACTGAGCTTAAAATTTGGATCGTTGTCATCTATAACCCTTGGTTTTCGCCGTAAAAGAATGCGTTGTTCAAACAATCCTTTGTCTATGACATGCGCAGATACTAAATTTTATTAAAACTCGCTAAATGCGTCACAAAACCAAGTTGCTAAATGAATGTTTTTCAGGTACGGACACTGCATTTAGCGTTGTCAACATGTAGTGTACCGAAATGAAACGAAATGTAACAACAGCTTAGCTAGGTAAAAAAAATGAAAAACAAAATATATGCGTTATACAAGCATATGCGCTTTATGTCATCAGGCTAGTTACACATATGCCATGTTTATCTTGTTGGTATAGGCATTAATAGAAAGTTACCGGGTACATGCTGAAATGGTGATCATCTTCACTCACAAAATTACAGCAGTATTTAGACAAATTTAATAAATAACCTCAGAGAAATTTATAAAAAGACCTTATGAATGAAATAGCAACTTTGAAATACAGATATCGGTCTTGCTAGAATTGCAGCTATAACACTTTCACCATGATATAAAAATTTTTTTAATTATGTTAGTGTTTCATTTCCTTCATAGAATTATATACATAGATACCCTTTACAAATATTTCGGCTCTGTAACAAGTACAAATATGCAAAGGAGTTGTCTCTGGAAACCTTAGAATTTATTTCCTTCTTTTAGCGAAAGGTTCTTCGCGTTATAATACTTCTACAACGCGGCTGTATATACCGCAATAAATATTATTGAGCTTAATAATAATAAATAACTTAAACATCCACTTTTACTCCCAGAATTTCAATTATTTAACTTAATAATAATAAATAACTTAAACATCCACTTTTGCTCCCAGAATTTCAATTATTGAGCTTAATAATAATAAATAACTTAAACATCCACTTTTGCTCCCAGAATTTCAATTATTGAGCTTAATAGTAATAAATAACTTAAACACCCACTTTTACTCCCAGAATTTCAATTATTGAGCTTAATAATAATAAATAACTTAAACATCCACTTTTACTCCCAGAATTTCAATTATTGAGCTTAATAATAATAAATAACTTAAACATCCACTTTTGCTCCCAGAATTTCAATTATTGAGCTTAATAGTAATAAATAACTTAAACATCCACTTTTACTCCCAGAATTTCAATTATTGAGCTTAATAATAATAAATAACTTAAACATCCACTTTTGCTCCCTGAATTTCAACTTCATCTGAATAGCGTATACACTTACGTAGTTAAAAAATGTACAGTATAATATGTCAGGACAGAATGGTAATGGTATCAACTTAAGCCTATGAGTGTGTACTAGGACCAGTTCTGGCCCTA